>ML784903.1:724029-742867 GCA_009831015.1 Picea engelmannii | reverse complement strand
AGTGAATGAGTTTGGCTAAACAGTTTAATCTTAGCCAAAGTGTCTAGGTTAGATTAGTGAATAAATCTGGCCAGTCTGTCTAATCTTGGTCAGATAGCCCCAGGGTAGAGTAATTTCTTAACCCAACAGTCTAATCTGGGTTAGTTGTCATAGGAAGCTAGGTTAGAATATAGGCTAGTTTCTTTGTTGCTTCATTTCAATAAGAACCAGTTTGATGATCAATGTTTCACCATGATTTGGATACCTAAAATGTTGTTTGACTAACCCTTGGTGGTGTTGACATGAAAAGCCTTGGAGGAAACTCGTGAAAAGAGCACTTATCCTAAGTTTCCTCGGTGCATGTATGTTTTCACACCCTCAATTATGCTCCGATCATGTCTCAATGGTCCAGATGATCGTGCTCGGATCTACGGTGGACAGGTNGGGGGGGGGTCCGGAATGGTATTCTTCCTCTAGAGGGCCCATCTTTATACGTGGCAGTGATCCAATGGCTCCGAGTCCCATCATCTCCTACTATCTGACAGAACTTTGTCACCTCTGGACATCACCACCCACCTTTCCCGAAATAGTCATGTCCCATAACTGCTGTCAGTCCTTCCCCCCCATTCGCTCGTGGCAAGACCCCTCACTATGACCTTTACCTCCAATCGATAGCCACCACGTCACCCGTCCATATCCCTCAGTCACCATCACCAACCATCTCACACTCTAAGTGATCCATTGGCCATTTATTATTGGATGACATATCCGTTAGCCAGCTGACCTGTCTCCCACGCCCAACGGACACCCATTTACTCAAAAATACCCTTTTCTTCCTATTTTCACCATTTACTCACTCATCGCACCAGAGATATTTACCCCATTTCCTCCTCCATTACAATCAGTTGCCCCCACCAACAGCCACCCCGCTAATGTTGTTTTTTCTTGCAGGTACTGTTGCAGTAATGGCGCCAAAGTCCAAACAAATAGAAGGAGAGGAGAATCTGTTCCTCCCACCTCCTATCGACCTTGACAGGATCCCACTGGTTACCAAATACCGATTAATCGCAAATACAAAGTGCGATTTTGATTTCGCAGACCTTCAGTCGTGGCTCAAGGAAGTCTTCCTGGACCAGAGTGATGAAATCAAACTCTAGGAGTCTAGTTTACCCCTTTACCTCTTCCCTCAAATTCATTCTTTCCAGAGTTTGCCCTCAAGTTCCAAACTCACTACATTCCTGAGCAAAGACCCATCGTCTCCTTGTCTGGAGAGATTCTTTTCCTCATCACGCCCGAATCTATTGACCAAATGATGCAAATTCCCTGAGCCGACTCTGTGTCACCCTTCAACCTGGAAATTCTTACAGAGTTGTACCAGAAAATGACCTTCCCCCAAAGAGCTCAAATATTTGAGCTTTTCCTTCCCCCATCCACTCAATTTCCCTCCACAAATCCTCCTTATCCTTCTTCCATGTTCTCAACTAAAGGAAACCAGATCATATCATCCCTTTGTGCCTTGTTAGGATACTATTCAGATCAGTGGGTAGATGAGCCCATTCTAGGATTTTTATCCATCTTCTCTACCGATGAGAAGCCCACCACCCAGTTTGACTTCAGCACATTCCTGGCGAATAATATTCATGAACAGTTCATGAATTTTGCCACGGAAGGCATGTTCTGATACTCGTCCATAATGGCGTACTTGTTCGTCTTCTTCCAGGTGGACAAATTCATTTTTTCCATGCAGAAGATGGATGGAGATGGCAGACCCCAGGCAGTGACAACATCAACCTCCTTGCTCAAGCACAACTCCACAGAGTTTAGCTTCAAGGAGTTCATTGATCAATTTTACCACCCTGTGGTGAGTATGCTTAGCGGCAGGCCCAAGCCTCGAATAAATGATGAATTTCAGAGGATCTTGCATCTCTTGGATGCACAAAGACTGGGGATTGGTATTTGTACCAAGATTACACCGAGATCAGAGTATACGGGTGCGAGTTGGCACCATATCAGTTTCCCAAGTACCTGCCTATCAGAATTTTTGTGTTGGAATATATAAGGCAGATAATAAATTCCGATGATATCCATTTTGTGTCACTGAAGAATAAGCAACATCTTATAATCAAGGGGCATAATGGCTCCTTCATCTGCAAAAATCGTGGCACCGGGGAAGAAGCAGATAGGATGCTGAGGGAAATGAAGTTCTTCATGAGCTTCCCATGGCATTATGATCCATGTGGGATCATCTCTGAGATGAGGGTGAAAAACAAGAACATCCCATATGTTCATGAATCCAGGACTCAAATTGAGAAATTTGTGAATCAGACAGTATGGGAGCCTAACACATTGGTCGAATTAGAACAACAGGATCCCTCTGCCACTGTGTCACAAACAACCATGCCATAGGTCTCGAAAGAGAAAAGGCCTAGGAAAGAGTTATCTCCGCCTGTCACGGAGGTATCGTCAGAAGAATTCCAGCTGCACACCAAGAGGCCTAAGACTATTTCAGTTCCTAGCCCGATCAGAGAAAAGGAAGCCCCGTCTACAACAGTGACCAAGGTTGATAGGACACCCTTCGGTTCGAGCCTCCATAAGGTCATAACTTCAGCATTGCCAGAGAAATCCACAGACTCTCCATTGACCACCCAGCCAGGCAAGGTAGGACCGAAGTTGAGTATCTTTGAAAAGTATGAGCTGATCAAGAAAAGGAACCAGACCTTGACCAGCAGTACTTGTGCCCAGTTCTGGAAGTAGATGTCGACTGCAAAACATAGGCTACTGTCGGCATTTGACACCAAGAAGGGAAAAATGCATATGGCATTCCTCCAGCCACAGGTACCAGATCCAAAGGTGATCACTGACTACAAGAGGGCCACCTTCGAATTCTAGACGATGGACGTGCATCCGGCCGATCAGATGGATCTACATAAGCAGGCAGGGGAAATGGTTTTTTACATGCTGTCACATGCTTCCACTACTGCGTCCAAACTGCAAGTGTCCCTGAATAATGTTCAAACACAACTCAAGTTGGAGAAGATATCGTCCTTTGCCAAGGACAATAGGATGAAGACTTTGGAGGAACTGGTCCTCAAGATTGGTTACGATCCTGCGAACGTGAAAGAAGCTGAGGACATGATTAAGAAGAAGAATGCTGACATAGATTCCTTGAGAAAACAGTTGAAACTCCCACCCACAAAGGATTCACAATCGAAGGAGATAGCAGAGAAAGAAGGAGAGAAAGACGAAATGCTCAAGATGCTCATGGAGCAGAATGCACAGCTTAAGGAAATGGAAGCTGAGATGGAGAAGCTATTAAAAGAGAAAGATCAACTAAATCCAATGGAAGTCATTCCATTGAGTGCTATTCCAATTTTGGGAGTGAGCACAACATCAATGACAGAAGTCCCATCCGTGACTCCATTGACATCCCTGGAGAAGACAACCGACCTGGCTAAGTCTATGGAAAAGATGAACCTGTAGGAAACAAAGATCAGCAGGCTCAAAAAGGAGATTGAGAACCTTCAAGAACTCAAATATTCCTTTCAGACCAGCCTCTCCAAGGAAAATCAGGTGACAGATCAGCTCAAATAGGAATTACAGCAGCTCCGAAAGCAAATGGTGGCAGGAAAAACTTTGGTCGACGTTAAATAAAGTGTATGGACAGACATCACTAAGTCCATGAACGAGATATGGCCCATGATACAGATAATGTTTGAGCTGAATTAATTGGGAGAGATGCCAACACAGGTGAATGAGATCATCAAGTCCCTAAATTCTAAGACCAGGGAAGAGCTAGAAGAGCTGAAAATTGAAGACAGAACAGAGACCATCCTTGAGGTTAAAAGAGTTTTGACCAAGAGAGGATTAATGCTTCAGTTGGAAGAAAAGGTTCAGGCCATGGACCTACGGGTACAAATATTCTTTAGTAATATTGAAGCTCTACAGAAGAAAGGTCTTCCTGGTCTAAAGGTAATCAATGATAAATTGATGACACTCCCAGATTACAAGAAGAGATTGGCCGATGTGGCTAAGGACAGTTCAAATTTTGCAGGAATTCAAGGGAGCATTACCGGAAAGGCATTTCTAGATGCCCTTCAGTGGGACATCAGTATCCAACATGAGATTCGATACATCTTCCTCACTAAGCCTACCTTCGCCAAGTACACAGAAATGGATGAAGTGTATCGAAGGCTACTCAAAGTCAATGTGCCCAGTCATCTTCGATGGGAGGAACTCTATGACCTGATCGAGTAGCAGATGAGCTGTCCCAGTCCAGTCATTTGTCCAGTCATATGAGGTCATGCAAGGGCTTCATCAACGGCCCACCTAGCAATCAGCATGCAGTTACACCACATCATCAAGCAGTTCCTAGATTTATGTAATTTGTTAAGTTAGTTAGGCTAAAAATAGACTTAGCACGTCCTGGTCATTAATGACAGGATCGTTTGTAATTTGAGTTATATATACTTCATCTTTTGAAGTATTGGGGGTTGTTTATCTTCACACCCTAAAGCTATCAGACTGTAATAGTTTTGAAGAGATCTTCCATTAATAAAAAGGAGGTACTTTTACAGGATTCTTGCGTGTATTCACTGGTGATGTTTTTCTCTCTAAGTTGAATGTTATTCTCATTTTGTTATCATATTTGTTTTCTGAAATCTAATCTTTAGAAGTAATGAACATTGCAGGATTTATCTCATATACCCTGTTTCTGACTCTAAAGATTTTAGTGTTTTATCTTCTAGTATTTTCAATAAAGAAATTCTTAACTGCTTCTTTGTTAAAATTATCTTTCTCATCTTTTCTGCTATTCATCATTTATGCTACTAAAGAATCCAGTGATTATATTATCTTGCCCTGTGAAAGTTTCCCTTTGCGTTTCTGGTTTGGATTTCATATTTTATTCAAGACACAGACCCCATAGCCCAATGGATGTGTAGACTTTTTCAACCAACTCTACAAACACTACGACAACAAAAACCGACCTATTTATTTACCTAGCCTAATATTTAAAATTTGAACCATAGCTAAATCATATAGAGAGATCCCTCTCTGAAGTTGGAAGGGCTAGATCCCAGCTTCAAAAGCGGTTGGATAAAGTTACCTTAGTAGATTTATTCTGCTGTCAACCTCTAGGAAATTTACCAAGTGCTAACATAGTGGCGACTCCACTAGGGAGCAAACAGAACTAAAAGTTTATAACTTCGTGTTTTCTTTTCCTAGAAGAAATTTTGTTCCTGAGATATTGAAGTTTCTTCCTGAAAGATTGCATATTTGAGAAAGGAAGTAATGTTTAGAGGTTGATTAAAATTTGTACATATTATTTTCGGACTCATAAAACTAAAAAGTATATATATAAAAATCAAAAAGAAATCTGGCTCTCAAGAAAGTTTATACTCGATCTCATCCAGACCCAGAACCTGCGACAGTGACAGATAACCCGGAATAGTTGCTTAGGAAAAATACCGTAGCTGAAGGCTCAGTGAGTCATACTCCCTTTCATAAGTCCCTTTCCTTTTCAGGGGAACCCATTACCTTTCAAAACCCTGACTTTGGCACCTTTTCCCAACAAAGCCTGGTTAGAACGTGGTCTGATAGTTTTGTGACTAGAATCATTTTTGACCCAACTATTTTGCAACCCCGAACCCCTGAAGTTCTGTCTCCCACTGCTAAACCACAAACCACTCCCTCGGTGCTATCCAGTCCCTCCTCGTCCTTGTCTTCAGTCACTACCTCTCTGATCATCCAGTTTGTTATCCCACCTCCTCCACCGATCATGGTGGCTAGATATGCTCCCTTGGTGTTGGTTGCGCCTCTTCATGTCATGCCTCAAGACTATCAAATGAGACTTCCACAGTTCGACGCAATAGGACCTCTAAACGCCCAACAACACGTTGATAAAATGAATGATTATTTTGATCTGCACGAAGTAGATGAGGCTAACGTTCAAATGAGATTGTTTGCCCAAAGTTTGACAGGTGACATTAAAAAATGGTATAAAGGTTTATGTGCTGCCTCGGTCCCTAACCTTACCGCATTCCAAGGGATTTTTCTAGACAGATGGGAGGTAAAGAAAAACCCTCTCCAAATATTTTCAGAATACGAAAATATTAGAAGAAATCAAGGTGAGACAGTACAAGAATACTGCACTCATTTCAATAACTTGTACAACGCAATCCCAGCTGAAATCAAACCTCCACAGGGCTTGGCATTGATAAAATTCCCTGATGGTTTTGACGCTGACATGTCATACCAACTAAGGGAAAGAAATTCTACCACCCTGGAAGATATGCAGAAAAGTGCAATAAGTGTGGAAGACAATTTGTTGGCAAAAAGGGCACGTCAGAGGTCAGAGAGGAGAGTCACAATTAAAGAGGAACCTTCCACATCAAACTCAGATTCCAAATTGGATTCCTTGGCCAGGGCAATGGAAAGAATGATGGAAGACTTACTGTGTCAGAAAGAAATCCTCCAAGAGACAACCCACCTGCTCCTCAGGTTCGGAATCCTAACTTCAGGAGAAACCCTCCTCAAATCAGACAGAGAGATCCTAGGGACCAAAGAGAGCAGAGAGGTCCGGATCAACAGATCAAACCTCCCCTACAAGAAAATTATGCTGATGAAGGGGAGGAAGTGATTGAGGAACTAGAGGATACTCACATAAATCTCATGGGCATTCATGATAACGAAGCTATTTTCCTTACCCAAGAAGAGAAAGAACTTTTTCTTCTCAATCAAACAAAAGTAAGTGAAGAGGCTGAAGACGCAGAACAACAGGCATTCGAAAATGCCATTTTGGAGGTACACTGGCAGTATAATATGCAGAGTAAAAAGACAGAAGGGAGTTCCCCAAAAAAGATGATTGAAACGAAGAAGGTGACCGAAACCAAGAAGGCCTCTAAGCCATCTGCCGAGAAGATTCCTGAAAAGAGCACTGTCGAAGTTCCCACGAAGAAAAACCTTACTATTCTGTAAAGATTGTCACAGCCCGAGGTCTCACCTATTAATCCACCAAGTACTTCTGGCCAGAAGAGTATGGTGGACAAACCAGAATTGATGAGCCAAGGCAGAGCTCCTACACCTTTCAGCCTTGAGGGGGAATTAGCCAAAGTAAAAATTCCCATTCCACTTTCTGAGTTGATGAACAAAGATGTTTATCATTCACAGGTGATTAAAGAACTGACCATTGAACCTGACATAGACACGAAGGCCTTAACTATTGGATCACGAAATCATTCAGATAACGTAAACCTTACAGATGATCAACCTGAACTTCTGTTCGGACCTGAAGTACATGGTCGAGACGATAATGGTGATGTCGCTCCTTTTTACATCAGTCTAAACATACATGACCTAATCTTGCATAATGCTATGCTAGATTTGGGTGCTTCCCACAATCTGATGCCTAAAGAAGTAATGGAGAAACTGGAACTGGAGGTCACCAGACCTTACAAGGATTTACACTCATTCGACTCCAGTAAAGTTAGATGTATTGGTTTGATCAAGGACCTATGTATCACCCTAGTTCAGATTCCAGTGAAGAGCATGGTCATGGATGTGGTGGTTGCAGACATCCCTCCAAAGTATGGAATGTTGCTATCCCGGTCTTGGGGGGCTAAGTTGAGAGGTACCCTACAGCTAGATATGTCTTATGCCACTATCCTAGTTTTTGGGCAACAAAGAAGGCTATACAGAGAAACATTGATGAAATACATGGTCAGTAGCCAGGAAAAACCACACAACTATCCTCTTTACTCCGCGCATTCTAACTTGGATTCTTTTATCCTATATAACGATGGTGACACGGGAGAGAAAAACCCTCAGCTAGCAGAAGATACATCTGGTCCGGATGAAGGCCAAGAAATCATTGAGGTAGCAAGGATGAAAAACGTGATAACTGAAGAATTACAGGCAGATTTCTGGAGCATGGATTTTGATGGAGCAATAAGCAAAGAAGGATCCGGAGCAAGAGTTTGGCTGCATAATCACAGAAATAGGTATTCAGAAAACCATTCTTACAAATTAAATTTCCAATGCACTAACAATATTGCCAAGTACGAAGCCTTGATGCTCGGTCTGAAACTTTTGAAAAGAGTTGGTGCTAAACAGATTATGGTAAGAGGTGATTCTGATTTGATAATCAAGCAAATCAAAGGTGAGTATGCTGTGAAACACCCACGTCTTAGAGCTTATAGGAATGTTGTTCTTGATGCCCTTAGATGTTTCACTGAAGTGGACTTGCAGGTAATGCCGAGGGGACAAAACATTTTGGCGGACGGATTGGCTACGTCAGCAACCACATGTAAGATTCCTTTCCGCCCGACTCGCCCATACACGGTAGAAGTGAAATGCAGACCAACTGTTCCCGACAATATCAAGTACTGGCAAGTGTTTGGTAATGATGATCAAATCAAAGACTTTTTGCAGTGTAAAAATGATTTTGAATGTACAAATATAGATTTAGAGAACGAGGATGAAAATGTAAATATATCTGATTTTGAAATTGATAGTGTAAATAGCGTCGATTCAGGAGAATTAGGCGATGATGAGATGGAGACTGATATTCTGCATTTGAAAAGTAACGTTTTACCTAGGGGCCTAGTTCCTTTAGAGGACTTGCTTGATTTTAACGACGTAGCAAAAAATTGAAAATTGAAGCCAATGGACAAGAGGTAGAAGACTGTAATATAGGGACCGAAGAGAAACCCAGGATAGTCAAATCGTCTAAATCATTACCCCCTGAGTAAAAGCTCAAATACATTGAGTTGTTCAAAGAATATTTGGATGTATTTGCCTGGGGTTATGAGGATTTGAAAGCTTATGATACTAGCATCATACAACACGGGATTCCAATAAAAGAAGACCAAAAACTATTCAGACAGAAACTTAGGAGGATAAATCCCAAGCTGCTCCCTCTAATAGAGAAGGAAATCAAAAAAATGTATGATGCCAAAATCATAGTCCCATTGCGTTTTTCCAAATGGGTCTCTAATTTGGTCCCTACACGTAAGAAATCTGGGGAGATCAGGCTTTGCATAGATTTCCAAAATTTGAATAAGGTCTTCCTGAAGGACAATTACCCCTTGCCCAAAATGGACCACATCCTACAAAGGGTGGTCGGATCCAGTCGAATCTCTTTGCTGGACGAGTTCTCGGGTTATAATCAGGTCCTAGTTCACCCGGATGACCAAGACAAAACCGCTTTCACCACACCATGGGGCACTTTCATGTATGTGAAAATGCCTTTTGGTTTGATGAATGTTGGAGCCACTTTCCAGAGGGTGATGGATATTGCCTTTGTGGAAGAATTGGGTAAGTTTATTGTCGTCTATTTGGATGATGTAACTGTGTTTTCCCGATTTGATGACACCTCAAATGAGTCTTCGAGAAATGTAGAAGGTTTGGGATTTCTTTAAATCCTAAGAAAAGCCTTTTCGGACTAGAGGAAGGAAAACTACTAGGACACATCATCTCCAAGGATGGAATTAAAATAGACCCCAGCAGAATCGAGGCCATACAAAAATTAGAGCACCCAAGAAACATCAAAGAATTACAGTCTTTTATCGGGAGAATAAACTTTCTATGAAGATTCATTCCCAATCTGGCAGAACTCCTCAGAAACATTACAAATATGCTAAAAAAGGATGTGAAAATAAAATGGGACTCTGAGTCCAGACAGTGTTTCGAACAAGTCAAACGAGCACTCATAGAGGCCCTTGTCTTAATCAGTCCTGATTTTACTAAGGATTTCTATCTTTTTTTCTTTCGCTTCCGAACATACTATAGCATCAGTATTACTACAAAAGAACAGTGAAGGGTATGAACAGCCCATAGCTTTCTTTAGCAAAGCATTAAGAGACGTTGCTCTGAATTACAAGATAATGGAGAAACAAGCTTTTGCCTTGGTAAAAGCTATAAAAGATTTTAGGGTCTACATTCTCCATTCTCATACCATTGCATATGTTCTGAATGTGGTAGTAAAAGACATTTTGACCCAGGAAAATCAGGATGGATGAAGGGGAAAATGGATTGTTGTCATTTTAGAATACGACATAAAGATTAAGCCTACGAAACTAATTAAAGGTCAAGGCCTTGCTAAATTAATGGCTGAATCTAATTTCCATGCTCTTGACATTAATTTTTTAGCTGCAGCAGATGAATAGAGCGAGATGGCAACTCTAAGCGTGAGAGAGGTATTTCTCAACTCTCCATGGTATGCAGACCTTATATTCGTTTTGCAAAATTTACAAGCTCCCCCTGGTTTGACTAAGACTAAAGCTAGATTTTTGAAGTTGAAAGCCTTAAAATTATGTATTCTAGAAGGTAATCTATATTGGAAAGATCCTGGAGGTATTCTGTTAAATTGTTTATTGAAATATGAAGCTGACAAAGTGTTACAATAATTTCATGCAGGAGAATGTGGTGGCCATCTGAACTGGAAGGTCACAGCCAACAAAATCCTCAGAGTTGGTTTCTATTGGCCCACCCTATTCGTTGATGTACATCGTACAGTGACAACATGTCATCAATGCCAGCTGTTTGAAGGCAAAAGGAAACTCCTTCCTCTCCCCCTGAAACCGATCTTAGTTGAAGCCCCTTTCCAGCAATGGGGATTGGACTTCATTGGAGAAATGCACCCCTCTTCTTCAGGCCAGCACAGGTGGATTCTCACTGCCACCGATTATTTTATCAAATGGATCGAAGCAGTACCAAGCAGGCAAGCCACTGACTCTGTTATTATCAAATTCCTTGAAAATAATATCTTGTCTCTCTTTGGATGTCCTAGAAATATTATAACCGATAATGCAGCTTCTTTTCGGTCGAAGAAACTCATAGATTTCTGCAACCAATATCACATTGGTTTGGGACATTCCATAGCTTACTATCCTCAGGGGAATAGGCTGGAGGAATCTTCAAACAAAACCTTGGTGAACATCATCAAGAAAATGTTGCAGGAAAACAAGAAATCGTGGCATAACAAGTTGGTGTTCACATTATGGGCTGACAGACTGACCACCAAAAGGTCAATCGGTATGTCATCATACCAGTTGGTCTATGGCACAGAAGTAGTTTTCCCCACTTCCTTAGGGGTCCCGGTCATGAAGTTGCTTCAATATGTACAAGCCGAGCCAAATGACTCACAAAGAAGGATCAACCAGATGATCCATTTGCAGCAGTCTAGGGAAGAAGTTTTCAACAAGACTCAGGTAATCCAAGAAAGCATCAAGAAGATATTTGACAAAAGAACCAAGGAAGATGATTTTGAGCTAGGAGATTTGGTGCTGAGATGGGACGCCAGAAATGAAGACAAGGGGAAGCATGGAAAATTTGACAGTCTATGGAGAGGACCATACATGATTCAACCATTCAGGGGAAACAACACTTTCTTGCTAAACAACGTTGATGGGACAGATCTTCCAGGAGGACCTGTAAATGGAAGAATGTTGAAGCATTATGTGCCACCTCAGTAGAGACTCGAGTTTAACTCACCATTGTACATACCATTTTTATTTTTCGCCTGCATTTTCTGAGTGAATAACATAATTCACTTGGTTGAAGCCCGAAGAGAAGGCCCTAAGCCACCGACCTCTGTTCTTCCATTTGTTTTTTTTCGAAAATAAAACCAATCAATCAACGAAGGCTACTAAGCAGAAGTTTTCAGAACGATAGGAACCAGGATTCTTGGCACTTTACAAGGAAAGTACCATCCCCAGGTGGAGCCGTTGTTATCACCCTATAAGTTATAGGATCAACTGGTGACTAGAATATTATCTGTCTCTAGTGTTTTGTTGACAAATGATTTTTCATTTTGCAAATAATTTGAAAAAGGAAAGAAAAACAAAAACAAAAAAGGAAAGAAAAAGAAAAAGAAAAAAGAAAAAGAAAAAGAAAAGAAAAGAGGGCATAACAGAATTTCAATAAATGCCCCATGCAATAATAGTAACTTGGTCCATACATTTCAAGCATGGCCAAGTTCTTTTTAAATTGATGTTGATAGGGTAGTGAATGAGTTTGGCTAAACAGTTTAATCTTAGCCAAAGTGTCTAGGTTAGATTAGTGAATAAATCTGGCTAGTCTGTCTAATCTTGGTCAGATAGCCCTAGGGTAGAGTAATTTCTTAACCCAACAGTCTAATCTGGGTTAATTGTCATAGGAAGCTAGGTTATAATATAGGCTAGTTGCTTTGTTTCTTCATTTCAATAAGAACTAATTTGATGATCAATGTTGCACCATGATTTGGATACCTAAAATGTTGTTTGACTAACCCTTGGTGGTGTTGACATGAAAAGCCTTGGAGGAAACCCGTGAAAAAATCACTTATCCTAAGTTTCCTTGGCGCATGTATGTTTCCGCGCCCTCAATTATGCTCTGATCATGTATCAATGGTCCAGATGATCGCGCTCAGATCTACGGTGGACAGGTCTTTCCGGACCCCCCCCCCGATCGTTCTATCTTTAACGGAAGGGGGGGGTCCGGAATCGCTGATAAGACCCACGCGCATCTGGACGAATCAAGATCAAGCGCTCAGATCTACGATCAATATTGGATTCCGGACCGCCCCCGTCCGTTCGGCCTTTAATGGAGGGGGGGGGGGGTCCGGAATGTGTCATAAACAGAGCGCATAGATCTACGGCTCAGAAGAAGGCGCGCAGATCAATGGCCCAAGATGTATTTCGGACCCCCCCGACTGATCTGCCTTTAACTGAGGGGGGGGGTCCAGAACGGTATTCTTCCTCTGGTGGGCCCATCTTTATACGTGGCAATGATCCAATGGCTCCGAGTCCCATCATCTCCTACTATCTGACAGACCTCCGTCACCTCTGGACGTCACCACCCACCTTTCCCGAAATAGTCACATCCCATAACTACTATCAGTCCTTCCACCCCATTCGCTCGTGGCAAGCCCCCTCACTATGACCTTTACCTCCAATTGATAGCCGCCATGTCACCCGTCCATATCCCTCAGTCACCATCACTAGCCATCTCACACTCTAGCTGATCTGTTGGCCATTTATTACTGGATGACATATCCGTTAGCCAGCTGACCTGTCTCCCACGCCCAACGGACACCCATTTACTCAAAAATACCATTTTCTTCCTATTTTCACCATTTACTCACTCATCGCACTAGAGAGATTTACCCCGTTTCCTCCTCCCTTACAATCAGTTGCCCCCACCAATAACCACCCCACTAACGTTTTTTTTTCTTGCAGGTACTGTTGCAGTAATGGCGACAAAGTCCAAACAAACAGAAGGAGAGGAGAATCCATTCCTCCCGCCTCTTGTCGACCTTGACAGGATCCCACTGGTCGACAAAGACCGATTAATTGCAGATACAAAGTGCGATTTTGATTTCGCAGACCTTCAGTCGTGGCTCATGGAAGTCTTCCTGGACCAGACTGATGAAATCGAACTCTGGGAGTCCAGTTTACCCCTTTACCTCTTCCCTCAAATTCATCATTTTCCAAAGTTTTCCCTCAAGTGCCAAGCTCACTAAATTCCCGAGCAAAGATTGGTCATCTCCTTGTCTGAAGAGATTATTTTCCTCATCACACCCGAATCTATTGACCAAATGATGCAAATTCCCCGAGCCGACTCTACGTAACCCTTCAACCTGGAAATTCTTACAGAGTTGTACCAGAAAATGACCTTCCCCCAAAGAGCTCAAATATTCGATCTTTTCCTTCCCCCATCCGCTCAATTTCCCTCCACAAATCCTCCTTATCCTTCTTCCATGTTCTCAACTAAAGGAAACCAGATCATATCATCCCTTTGTGCCTTGTTAGGATACTATTCAGATCAGTGGGTAGATGAGCCCATTCTGGGATTTTTATCCATCTTCTCTACCGATGAGAAGCCCACTACCCAGTTTGACTTTAGCACATTCCTGGCGAACAATATTCGCGAACAATTCATGAATTTCACCACGGAAGGCATGTTCTGATACTCGTCCATACTGGTGTACTTGTTCGTCTTCTTCCAGGCAGACAAATTCATTTTTTCCATGTAGAAGATGGATGGAGATGGCAGACCCTAGGCAGTGACAGAATGGACCTCCTTGCTCAAGCACAACTCCACAGAGTTCAGCTTCAAGGAGTTCATTGGTCAATTTTACCACCTTGTGGTGAGTATGCTTAGCGGCAGGCCCGAGCCTCGAGTAAATGATGAAGTTCAGAGGATCCTCCATCTCTCGGATAGCACAAAGACAGGGGATTGGTATTTGTACCAATATTACATCGAGATCAGAGTATACAGGTGCGAGTTGGCACCGTATAAGCTACCCAAGTACCTGCCTATCATAATTTTTGCGTTGGAATATATAAGGCAGATAATAAATTATGATGATATCCATTTTGTGTCACTGAAGAAAAAGCAACAGCTTAGAATCAAGGGGCAGATTGGCTCCTTCATCTGCAACAATCATGGCACTGGGGAAGAAGTAGACAGGATGCTGAGGGAAATGAAGTTCTTCATGAGCTTCCCATGGCATTATGATCCATGTGGGACCATCTTTGATATGACGGTGAAAAACAAGAACATCCCATATGTTCATGAATCGAGGCCTCAAATTGAGAAATTTGTGAATCAGACAGTATGGGAGCCTAACACATTGGTCGAATTAGAATAGCAGGATCCCCCGACCACTGTGTCACAAACAACCACGCCACAGGTCCCGAAAGAGAAAAGGCCTAGGCAAGAGCTATCGTCGCCTGTCACGGAGGTATCGTCAGAAGAATTCCAGTTGCATACCAATAGGCCTAAGACTATTTCAGTTCCTAGCCCGATCGAAGAAAAGGAAGCCCCATCTACAACAGTGACCAAGGTTGATAGGCCACCCTTCGGTTCAAGCCTCCATGAGTTCATAACTTTAGCATTGCCGGAGAAATCCACAGACTCTCCATTGACCACCCAGCCAGGCAAGGTAGGACCGAAGTTGAGTATCTTTGAAAAGTATGAGCTGATCAAGAAAAGGAACCAGACCTTGACCAACAGTACTTGTGCCCAGTTTTGGAAGCAGACGTCGACTGCACAACATAGGTTGTTGTCGGCATTTGACACCGAGAAGGGAAGATTGCATATGGCATTCCTCCAGGCACATGTACCAGATCCAAAGGTGATTACTGACTACAAGAAGGCCACCTTTGAATTCCAGACGAAGGACGTGCATCCGGCCGATCAGATGGATCTGCATAAGCAGACAGGGGAAATGGTTTTTTACACATTGTCGCATGATTCCACTACTGCGTCCAAACTGCAAGTGTCCCTGAACAATGTTCAAACACAACTCAAGTTGGAGAAGATATTTTCCTTTGCCAAGGACAATAGGATCAAGACTTTGGAGGAACTAGTCCTCAAGATTGGTTACGATCCTGCGAACGTGAAAGCAGCTGAGGAGATGATTAAGAAGAAGAATGCTGACATAGCCTCCTTGAGGAAACAGTTGAAACTCCTACCCACAGAGGATTCACAGGTGAAGGAGATAGCAGAGAAAGAAGGAGAGAAAGACGAAATGCTCAAGCTGCTCATGGAGAAGAATGCACAGCTTAAGGAAATGGAAGCTAATATGGAGAAGCTATTAAAAGAGAAAGAGCAATTGAAGACAATGGAAGTCATTCCATTGAGTGCTATTCCAATTTCGGGAGTGAGCACAACATCAGTGACAAAAGTCCCATCCGTAACTCCATTAACATCCCTAGAGAAGACAACTGACCTGGCTAAGTCTATGGAAAAGATGAACCTGCAGGAAACAGAGATCAGCAGGCTCAAAAAGGAGATTGAGAACCTTCAGGAACTCAAATCTTCCTTTTAGACCAGCCTCTCCAAGGAAAAGCAAGTGACAGATCAGCTCAAATAGGAATTACAGCAGCTTCGAAAGCAAACGGTGGCAGGAAAAACTTTGGCCGAGGTTAAAGAAAGCGTATGGACAGACATCACTAAGTCCATGAACAAGATATGGCCCATGATACAAATAATGTTTGAGCAGAATGAATTGGGAGAGATGCCAACACAGGTGAACGAGATCATCAAGTTCCTAAATTCTAAGACCAGGGAAGAGCTAGAAGAGCTGAAAATTGAAGACAGAACATAGACCATCCTTGAGGTTAAAAGAGTTTTGACCAAGAGAGGATTAATTCTTTAGATGGAAGAAAAGGTTCAGGCCATGGACCTAGGGGTACAAAGATTCTTTAGTAAGATTGAAGCTCTACAGAAGAAAGGTCTTCCTGGTCTGAAGGTAATCAATGATAAATTGATGACACTCCCAGATTACAAGAAGAGATTGGCCGATGTGGCTAAGGACAGTTCAAAGTTTGTAGGAATTCAAGGGAGCATTACTGACAAGGCATTTCTAGATGCCCTTCATTGGGACATCAATATCCAACATGAGATTCGATACATCTTCCTCACCAAGCCTACCTTCTCCAGGTAAACAAAAATGGACGAAGTGTATCGAAGGCTACTCAAAGTCAACGTGCCCAGTCATCTTCGATGGGAGGAACTTTGTGACCTGATCGAGTAGAAGATGAGTTGTCCCAGTCCAGTCATTTGTCTAGGCCGATGAGGTCGTGCAAAGGCTTCATCAACGGCCCACCCAGCAATCAGCATGCAGTTACACCACATCATCAAGCAGTTCCTAGATTTATGTAATTTGTTAAGTTAGTTATGCTAAAAATAGACTTAGCACGTCCTGGTCATTAATGACAGGATCGTTTGTAATTTGAGTTATATATGCTTCATATTTCAAAGTATTGGGGGTTGTTGATCTTCACACCCTAAAGCTATCAGACTGTAATATTTTTTAAGAGATCTTCCATTAATAAAAAGGAGGCACTTTTACAGGATTCTTGTGTGTATTCACTGGTGATGTTTTTCTCTCTAAGTTGAATGTTATTCTCGTTTTGTTATCATATTTGTTTTCTAAAATCTAATCTTTAGAGGTAACGAACGTTGCAGGATTTATCTCGTATACCTTGTTTCTGACTCTAAAGATTTTAGTGTTTTATCTTCTAGTATTTTCAATAAAGAAATTCTTAACTGCTTCTTTGTTGAAATTATCTTTCTCATCTTTTCTGCTATTCATCATTTATGCTACTAAAGAATACAGTGATTATATTATCTCGCCCTGTGAAAGTTTCCCTTTGTGTTTCTGGTTTGGATTTCATATTTTCTTCAAGACACAGACCCCATAGCCCAATGGATGTGTAGACTTTTTCAACCAACTCTACAAACACTACAACAACAAAAACTGACCTATTTATTTACCTAGCCTAATATTTAAAATTTGAACCATAGCTAAATCATATAGAGAGATCCCTCTCTGAAGTTGGAAGGGCTAGATCCCAACTTCAAAAGCGGTTGGATAAAGTTACCGTAGTATATTTCTTCTACTGTCAACCTCTAGGAAATTTACCAAGTGCTAACATAACTGATTGAAGAATCTAATGAAGAAGACAAAGAGTGGGTGGACGTATCCCCAGGGTGAGGGAGAACCATGTACATGTTGTGTTGCTTTGCTTTGTGCGATGTGTTGATGTGGTTATGTGTGATTTTCTTAGTGCTTGATATAGATAAATGTTAGATATATCTGATGTTTCTTTGTGCCTAATAAGGTGAATGAATGCTAGATATTACCTATGTGAATATGCTTAGTGATTTAATCTGCTAGATTTGATCTATTTCTTTATGTTGAGTGCTACTGGATGTTGGATCTGGTTGAATACTGTGATACTCTGTAATTAGGGTTTGTCTGTGCTGTAAATAAGAAATGGATATGGATGAATGTTAACTGCTAAGTTCTTTGTTAAGTGTTGGAATCACATATATGTGTCCCAGCTAAGGTTGTATACATCTGAGTCCTACAACCACCCCTGCCTCTACCTCAGGTGAGACTTCATCTGCTTCGCAGGTGTTGTCGGAAGGGTCGATAGTTAGGGTTTTTTTGGTGCATTGTTGTAGCGTTGAACCCTGGGTTTGCCCCTGTGCCAACAATCTAAGATGATAAATAATCCAAACCCACCTTAAATAAACTTATATTTCACTAAATAATCCAAACCTAGCTGAGATAAATCTCCACCAAGCTCAATTATCCAAACCCTACTTAGATAAAGCTCCAACAAGATGATATATATCCAAACCCAAATTATAAAGAATTCAAAAAATGCAATGTATAATAGAGAACAAATTTTCAACAAAAATTCTACAAATAATTTGAAAACCTTCCAAAAGAAAGAATTTCTAAGATCATAAACAACTACAACCTACGATTCTTCCTAAGCTCGTGCCCATGGAGAAATTTATGCAAAGTCAAGATACCAAAAAAATTGTCTACTAACCCATCGATCTCACTATTGTTAAAGCCCTTTTTTTATTGAGGAACACCATCACTTGAGCTCGACTTTGCACATTGATTAAACATTAGGGTCTTAGTCCTCATTGAATGATATGCTCAGGCCCTTGGCCCATGAAATTATTACACCACATCACAGTCACAAAGAAAAAATGTCGTGCCAATTTGGTATAATATGTGTAGCTAACAACACTCTAGGTAATTTACCTTGG
This sequence comes from Picea engelmannii, assembly GCA_009831015.1. Classification (NCBI taxonomy): domain Eukaryota; kingdom Viridiplantae; phylum Streptophyta; class Pinopsida; order Pinales; family Pinaceae; genus Picea; species Picea engelmannii. The sequence continues at coordinate 724,330 of ML784903.1, read as the reverse complement.
AAGTAGCCTTTGTCACCATAAGAAAAAGGAAGAAATTGTATCAGACATGTCCACTCAAGGATTCAAGTTCATCAAATATTGGAATATTTCAAAAAACAATATATCGCAAACCATAAAATTTAAAAAACAATTTAACATAAAGCCAATCTAAACATCAAATCTGTGATAACCAATTAAGCAAATTTTTGAAACCCTCTATGACCAAACACTACTTGGCTATCTATTTAAATTATATATATATATGAAAAACCTAGAAAAAAATAGAGAATAAATACAGAAAAAAAAAAAAAAAAAGGTTATA
>ML784903.1:712731-723918 GCA_009831015.1 Picea engelmannii | reverse complement strand
AAAAAAAAAAAAAAAAAAGGTTATAGTTAATAAATATACATACATTGTTGAAAAAATTCTAACAAAGCCAAAAATACCAAGACTGGTCTAGCAAATACATGTTTTCCAGGTAAGATGAAACCATTAACACAAATCTAGGTTAAATTATGATAAGGGAAAACCATTTTCAAGCATTCTAGATCTGATGAATCCATAGCTTGCACACATAATTTGAGTGGAAAAATTAGATAGATTTGTTGGGGATTTCAAGATTCTATGAATAGGCCTAGGGTTTCAGAGGAAATATGATTGTTCTGATAAAAAATATTGCAATTAGGGTTTCTCAACAACACCCTCAGATCAATGTGCATTCTCTCAGATCTACAACACACAAAAAAACTCTGTGCAACGTAGTTGCAAAGACCACAAATTTAAATACATCGTCATTGAGATCTCGAGACTTACTACGTAGTTCCCAAACTGTGTGGAATATTTCACGTTGTGATGATAACATTTAATAAAAACAATTTCTTGACACTGTGCTACTCTCGGCACATAAACTCACATGCAGATTCAAGAACTTGTAAACTTACTTAAGTTTCTGTAGAAACAAAGAGAAGATATTTTGAAACTGTTTGAACACAACAGACCTTAGAAATATCAACACACAAATATATTACCCATATCTGACGCAGCACACTATTACAAAACACAATATTTACAGATCTTCAACTTCAACAACTTCTGCAAACTTACAAAAAACAGAGCTTGTGCTCCTAGGATTCTTCAACTTCTTACATAATTGTTGTTCCCTCTCTCTATCGACTACCTATAGGCTCAAACATATAAATATGAAGACAAATACTTCATGTAGAAGTGAGCCGACTTAACATTTAAGACAACAATAAATTTGACTGACTCTATCTGATTTACAAAGATGGAGAAAGATAAAAGATTGACTCATTTAATAACGCTCTTGCTTACCCTGATAGACTGTAAGAACACTCATTTCAGTGAAAGAAAAAAATTGTGTAAGCATAAATGTTTAAGGAAAATCTCACTGCGGACAGGTAGATCTCCTCTTGAGAGCTAGACTCTTAACTCTTAAGACAAAAGACGCTTATCATGGACACTGAATTCCTTTTAGATATATATAAACCGATGTATGAGGATGAAGGAGAAAAGAAGTACCTTTTACCGACGTTTGTCCTTGCACGCTCCGAGTTGAGCTCTGATCTTTCGCTCCTCGATAAGCCCTGTAGACAAACAATGGTACAACTGCTTCCTACTCTACTGATATTAGCTTGAAATAGACCTATCTATCAGAGACAAGTTCATGTGAGATTAAACACAAACTAGAAAGAAACAGGCCAAGCGTGTCATATTGATGAGAACAATGACGGAAGTAACTTACAACCGTATATGCGAATGTAGCAGCTTCGTCAAATCCCCTTTGTCTAACCCTTGCTCAAAAGATCCATGATTCGGATGACAACAACTTCACTGATTACTCTCCTCCAGTTCACTGTGTGTTTCCTATGAGATCATAGGTTTCATGCTTCTAATTCTCCCTCCTTTCCACCATGATAGAGCCTGCTTATATAGGTTTAGAGAGGCCTAACCTCTTGAGGTATCTTTAGGGTAAGTTGAGGATTTTCCTCCTTGAGTCAGTGATCTTCCCTAAGATCATGGCTAGACCAAGAGTTCGAATTCAACTGCCTTCCAAGATTGAAAAGATCTTCCCCTTATTCTCCTCAACAGACCAACTCCTGCCCAGAATAGGCAGCGCTCCCTCAAAAGGGCCATCAGAGCGCTATAGCGCTCCCTAGTAAGCTTTAGGGGGGCGCCAACACTCTTAAAATAAATAACGCTCCTCTTGAAGGGTTGTTCAGTGTTATAACGCTCCCTAGCAATTTATAGGGGAGCGTCAGTGCTCCTAAGAGAAATATAGGGGAGCACTCTCTTCTGAAAACCTAGATCCAATGATTCTTTCAGGTGGCAAGAGGTACTTAACTTCATTTAACCATTCCTCTTCCTTCAAATCAAGTGTTTGAGGCATTTTAAGTGTCTTCTTAATGTCGTCATAAGCATGACATAGGCTTCATGGTAGTATGCTTTGCTTGACACTTGCGATAGTTGTGTGCAACACGCGACACTTGCGACACTTATCAAAGCGAGTAATGTTGATGTGTAACAGTAAAACTCACGACTTATAATTAATATCTCCAACACTCCCCCTTAGTTATAACTAGGTGGGATTACAAGACACAAAAATTACATAAAAAAACTTCAATTGACAAGACATGTCAAATATTCGTGACTGCACCGACTCCTAGAAATATGTGCATATTCTGAAATGCATCATTTGCCAAATATTTTGTGAAAACATCCGCAATATGTTCATTAGACCTACAAAATTCTAAGAAAATATCTTTGTTATTCACTAATTCTTTGATAAAATGATACCTTGTATCAATATGCTTGGTTTTCTTGTGAATTCGTAGACAACGCTATAGTGGAGTTGTTATCACAGAACACTGTAGTTGGTTCCTTTTATTCCTACAACAAATATTTGAACATTCTTCTCATCCAAACTACTCGACAAGTTGTGCTTGTAGTTGTGACATACTCATCTTCAGTTGAAGAAAGAGTTACAATGGGTTTGTTCCTTGATGCTCATGACATTATACCTGATCTGAAATGAAATGTGTGTCCATAGGTACTTTTCCTATCATCTATGCTACCTCCACAATCACTGTCAGTGTATCCTACAAGTTTGAAATGTTCTGATGTAGAATACATAATGCCAAATTCTTTTGTTCCATTCACATATATAAAAATTATTTTTCCTGCCTTCCAGTGAGATTCTTTTGTAATTTCCATGAACCTTGAAGTCAATCTCACTCCATACATAATATCAAGCCTTGTTGTTTCCAAATACATGAGGCTTCCTACCATCCTTTTAAACAGAGTGGGATCCACCTTATATCCTTCAGCTTCCTTAACTCCAATCCTAATATGACAGGTGTTGGGGCTTCTTTGGAATTTATCATGTTCAATCTTTTCAAGATTTCATGTGTATATTTAGATTGTGAAATAAATATACCATCCTTGGATTGGTGAACTTCAATGCCTAGAAAATATCTCATAAGCCCCAAATCAGTCATTTAAAACTCATTCTTTATGACTGACTTAAATTCTTCTATGCCAAAATCACCTGTAAAAATCAAAGCATCTACATATAAGAAAAAAATAACATATTACATTGTTGATTGGATATGATTTACAATTTTGGCCCACATTCACTTCTTTGAAATCCATTCTGAGTGAGGTAGGAATCTATGCGACTGTACCAAGCTCTAGGAGCTTGCTTTAATCCATACAGTGTCTTCTTCAATATGTATACTTCTTTTTCTTGTCATGGAATCTCATAGCCTTGTGGTTGTTCCACATATACTTCTTCTTCTAAATGTCCATTCAAAAATGTTGAGTTTACATTGATTTGATAAACAATCCATTTATTCTTCGCAGCAATGGCTAACACAATTCTCATTATGTCCATCTGCACAACTAGTGAAAATATTTAATTTAAATCTATTCTAGGTTGTTATGTAAAACCCCTTGCAACTAACCTTGTCTTATGCTTCTGCACATTTTCATCTGCATCTTGCTTGGTTTTATAAATCCACTTGACACTTATCACATCTTTGTCTTCAGGTACATCTACCAATTTCCATGTTTGATTGTTCTCTATGCAATTAATTTCTTCATCCATGACTTGTGCCCATACATCATATTTTACAACTTATTCAAAAGTTAATAGATCATTTATTTAAGAAAATGGAGAAAAAAATGAGAATGAATTTGTTGGGTCAACATTGTATATGTCACACAGACTTCTATTCTTCCTTGGTAACATACTTGCTAATGTTGGATATGGAGATGTAGAACTACTTGGATTGCTTGTTGGAGTTTGTTGCGCTCTAGGTGTGGATTGTGCACCTGCAGATCTCACTAGAGTAGTTTGTGTTGTGATTTGTGTCATAGTTCTAGGTGTAGAAGGAACTACGCACTAAATTATAACTAGTTTTTGAACTACTTCATCCTCCATATCATCATGCTCCATATCATCAAGAATTTAAATTGTCCTTTCTATTGTTCCATCCCGTGCTTCATTCTCCACAAATTGAACATTGTGGCTGACTATAAATTTTCTTGCAATAGGATCATACAGTTTGTATGCTTTTGTGTCTTTAGAGTACCCAACAAATATACATTTTTAAAACTTTTTATCTAGCTTCTTTCTCAGTTCATCTGGAACAAGTGCGTATGCGACACAACCAAAAATTTTTAAGTGCACAACATTATGATTCATACCTATCAAATATTCTTGAGGAACTTTGTTCTTATCACTCTTTTTCAAACATCTATTCATGATGTATACTGCAGTTGCTACTTCCTCAACCCAATAATCATTTCAAAAATGTTTGGCAGCCAACATATTGCATGCCATTTACATGATGGTGCGATTCTTCTTTTCCGCGACACCATTCTGCTATGGTGTATACCGTGCAGTGAATTGCTTATGAATCCCATGAAATTTACAAAAGTTCTGAAACTCTCTTGAAACATATTCACCTCCTCTTTCAGTTCTTAGAATCTTGATTTAGTAACCACTTTGTGTCTCCACAAGTGACTTGAATTGTTGAAAACAACCAAATGCATCAGATTTATGTTTTAGAAAATAAATCCATGCTTTTCTTGAGAAATCATCAATAAATGTAAGAAAATGAGTGTTGCCTCCTATAGATGGTGTTTCCATTGGTCCACAGATATCTGAATGTACTATTTCTAGTGGAGATTTTTCTCTATATGACTTTCCAACTAGAAATGACTCTCTATTTTTCTTTGCAAGGATACAACCTTCATATATTATTTCTGGTCTTTCAAAGAATGGAAAACATTTCACCATATCCTTTGTATGTAGCAGCTTCAGACCTTCAAAGTTTAAATGTCCAAATCTGAAATGACATAGCCATGACTCATCCTGCACTTCAGATTGGAATGTTCCCTGCATCTTTGTGCCATTGTCTTCTTCTTTCTTGGAGTTGTGCGCATTACCTTTTTCTTCTTTAGAACAACGTGCGCTTACTTCTTCTCTTTCTGCTTTGAATGTAGTGTCAGAGTGAACATATTTTGCTTCATAGACCTCTTGTGTTGTTTTTCTCTTCAGGGTTGGCTTTAATGTCAATGGAAACATTCTATTTCTTCTCATTTGAATTCTTGTAATAAGTTGATTGCTTGGACATCTGTCCAAAGTCACACGGTGATTATCTTCCATGTAAATTCTATACCCTTTCTGTAACAACTGTTCTGTGCTCGGCAAATTATGTTTTAGACCAGAAACATAATATATATAAGACATAACATTTTTCTCCCCCTGTTTAGTTAAAATGTTAATACTATCTTTAGCCAAGACAATGACTTTGATATTGGTTCCAAGTGTAACTTTAGTTTGGATTGACTTCTCTAAACTAGAAAACAATTTTGTGTTTCCTGTCATGTGATTATTGCAGTCTAAGTCTAAATGTCATATGTCACATGGACTTTCTTGAGCAACATTGCATTCAACTGGTGAAACTATAGGAATTGCCTCAATACGCACCATAAACATATGAATAGAGAGAGTATTTGCATTGTTTGATTAATATTAACCTTGCATGTTCTGATTATATTGTTTCTTTCTGCATTCAAATGCACAATGTCCATACTTTTTACAATAATGGCACTGAATTTTTTATTTATAAAATCTCTGACCACTTGGTTGTTTGTTGTTTTGATTTTGACTTCTAACACCAGTATTTATAGGACTATTACTGCGTCCTCCTCTAATAGAATTCCTTCCTCTTCCTATAGATTTATCTCTCCCCCTTCCTCTTCCACAACTTATAGATGATTGCGCAGAAAACGCATTTTCTAATGACATATTTGATCTATTTAATCTGTGTTCATGATTAATGAGAGATACATGCAACTCATATAGACTAAACTGACTCAAGTCTTTGTTCTCTTCTAAAGTCACAATAAGAGTATCAAATTTAGGATGAAGACTCCTAAGTACCTTCTCAACAACCTTCCTATCCTCTATGGTTTCTCCATCAGACTTAATCTGATTTATCAGGCCAATAACATGGGTATAAAAAGATTCTACTGAACTTGTGTCTTTCATTGACAGAGTTTCAAAATCTCTTCTAAGAATTTGTAATTTTGAAGTCTTGACTTTGTCCATACCTTGATAAAAAGTTTGTAATGTGTCCCATGCTTCCCTGGCTTGCTTTGTTGATGCTACTCTTGGGACTATGCTCTCATGCATGGCTTGATGTATGTAAAACATTGTCTTTACATCCTTCTTCCTTTGATCTTTCAAGGAATCCTTCTCAGCTTGTGTGATAGCATTGTATGTTGCCTGATCTGTTGGTTCCACATAGCCATTTTTTACTATCTCCAATACATCTTGACCCTGAAATAATGTCTTCATGGTCAAGGACCATAACTCATAATTTTTACCTATAAAAGTGGGAGGTTGCAAATTTGAAGTAGAAATCATTAATTCAACTTACAATAGAGTTGTTTCTCTTGAAACCTACTCTGATAAGACTTGCTCTGATAAACCCGCTATGATACCAGATCTTAGATTTACAGGGCACAAAAACCTCTGTGCAACGCAATTGCAAAGAGCGCTCAATTAAATACTTCGTCATTGAGCTCTCACGACTTACTACTTAGTTCCCAGACTGTGCGTTGTGATGATAACACTTAATAAAAATGATTTCTTGGCACTGTGCTACTCTCAACACAAAAACTTACAAGTAGATTCAAGAACTTATAAACTTACTTAAGTTTGAGTAGAAATAGAGAGAAAATATTTCAAAGAGTTTGAACACAACATAACTCAGAAATATCAACACAAAAATATATTACCCATCTCAGATGCAATGCGCTATTACAAAACACAATATTTGCAGAGCTTCGGCTCCAATAACTTCTTCAGACTTACAAAAAACAGAGTTTGTGCTCTCAAGCTTCTTCAACTTCTTACATTGTTGCTGCTCCTTCTCTCTATCAACTATTATCTCTATATCGACTACCAACAAACTCGAACATATAAAGATGAAGAAAAAGACTTCGTGCAGAAGCGAACCGACTTAACATTTAAGACAACGATAAATTCGACTGACTCTATCTGATTTATAAAGCTCGAGAAAGATAAAAGATGGGCTCATCTAATAATGCTCATGCTTACCTTGATAGACTATAAGAACACGCCTTCTTGTCATGATAGACAAAATTTATGTAGGCGTAAAACTCACGACTTATACTTAATATCTCCAACACATTCACCATAGCACTCCATCAAAGTTTTACTTTTTATCATTTTGGTGGGTATATTTCTCAATCAAATTTGTTCAGAAATTATTAGAATTGTATATTTGAGTGATTGAGTCTTATAATGTGAATAACTGGAGAAGAAAGTTAAATATATTTATACATTCAAAAATACATTTAAAACAACAAAAAATAAAGATTTCACCTAGAATTAGTTGGTGTCATCTAAATAAAAAAGTTAAAGACAAAACATTTAAACAAAGACTTTATTGTTCAGAAGTAAAACATAAGTAAAACATTTAAACAATTGATAATTTCCTAGTACTTACTTGCAAGCTCTTGTTTTAAAATAAAACTATTTTTGTTTAATAATTCATTTGCAAAGAAAAATAAAATTCTCAAATCTATATAAGGCACCCAATCACAAAATTAGTTTATCAAAATTTGAAAATTACACAAATTTTTTAATTTAAAAAAAAAAATTTAATAAAAAATTATCAAAAACTTTAAGGAATCTTACGAATTTTTTAAAAATGAAACTCAAGTCAACGGAAATTGACCGAGAGCAGAAAGCTATACTAGCTGTAGAGCAGATACTAATAGTAACATCACCGTGCTGTGCTACACTTATCCAAAAAGAAAGATAAAGTAATTATGTAAAACAGCCACCAGATAGGAGTGTTACACTGGCTACCTGGATTCAGAGAGGACCCCATTGAACAGAGGTTGACCAACTGGCATATTAAACCTTCTTTAGACCTGAATAAAATAAATCTTTTCAATTTGTTGAGAATTCTCTTTAATTTGTTCTACAAATGGAAGAAAAAAAATACACTCTAAAGAAACTACTCATTATTCATTCATTTGATACCTAGAAAAAAAATCACCATAACTTGTAATGGTCAAAGTATTTGTTTAAAGTTGTCATTAATTCTTCATAGTCATCGAAAACTGATTTTGAAATATGGCTTAAACTTAAAAACCGACTATCTCATTCATACCTACATATATAAAATACCTCCCAAATTACAAGTAGAATCTGACAACTTGCAATACATGAAGAAGTCTTGCCAATAAGTAGCTCTCCAATCTACTTGGGAACACCATTTATCTGAGACTTTTTGTAATGCTGAAATATTATACAAACATTTTTAATATATAATATGTATACATTTTGAAACTACTTCTACCCTCTAAATATTTTTTTATATAATTACACTTGTGGAAAACAACCTTCTCCAAAAATATCAACATCGTATTATATACCTCAAAAATAAAATATTAACATCATATTACATAGCTCAAAATATATTATATACCAAGATGAAAATTCTTGGGAGCTTCAATTCTGCTGGGATACCTAGTGCTTTCAACGTGGGTCCTTGCAGGGAGATGGGACCGAAGCAATATCAAAATTGTTTAGAAAAAAAAAATTCTATAGTTGTACGTTGTGGAAGGATTTTTATATTATTATAGTTGTACGTTGTTTAAGGATTTTTAGAGATTATAGATTGATTTAGAGATCTTAAAAATAAGGAGTTTAAAAGTTTTATTTTTTGGTGGTTTTTTGGTAATTTTTTCTTTACTCGAAATTCGATGATGAATAGTTAGATTTGCATATTTGAGTGGCTAAGTTTGTATGAGTGTTTCTGAATCCATTTATATATTCAGAAATACAATTTAAACAACAGAAAATAGTGATTTTGTCCAAATTTATATCACCAGATTCAAACCATAAAACCTAAAAAATAAAATGTTTAGCAAACCCTAAAAACACTTGTTAAGTGGAAAAATTATGTGTTGGACATTTTGATCTATAAAACCATGTCCATAACACTTTGATCCCTGAAACCCTATTTTCTAACGAATTTTCTTGTCCGAAATTTCACACCAGAAAAAGAGGAAGTAGTCCTGGCAGTTTTGGATAAGGAATATCCTACAGAGATGGGACCTTTCTGTTATTATCATCATTACTAGGGTTTGCACATTTCTGCAACGAATTCCCCGTGGTTGCGTCTGGTCACTGACCTCTCACATTTTCTATCATATTCATACCCTTATCTTTTTTATGTTGACAACTACGTGATTTACTAGAGAGCGTGACGTGTTCGGCCGCCAATCGAAACTGTGGATGCCGGAATATAAAGTTGAAAGGCAACAAGCTGGGCAAGGACAAGTCGGCAAGTCAGGTCGGGCGGTACGGGCAGAATCTCATCCTATACCTAATTTTTTGTCGAATATCTGTCAAGCTTCAGAACCCTTTTTCTCTCTTGATTGCGAGCTTTGGGATTCCGTATGAAAGCCACAACTTTACAGGCAGCCCCTGTATTTTACCCAGATTTCCACTTTAATCATAAAGTTTTTTGTCTTTACCTAAACGTGTTCGGACTTGGAAGCCTCTGGGCACTGCCAGTAAAACGGGGAAGAAATTCGAAAAGGGATAATGAAGACTAACCTTGGCACATCTTTATGCCATTGAGTTTTTAATTTTTTCCATCACTTTCACATCATCAATGATTTTATTGTTTGCCATACCCAGGCTGTAAAGCCTCCAGAAAGGCCCTCATTGTACTTATTTTTGTAAAAGTTGAGGAGATTTTTTGGATTGGGTTCATAAAAATTTAGATAGATGATGGTTCAGATGGCATAATTGCTGATACCATGTTAACAAAGAAATATCATATTTCTATTTGTAGTGTTGTATTAAGGCGTATTAAGGCATCATAAAAATTACAGATTTATTTTTCCAGAATATTCTGACTGTGGGAAGTAGTGAATTTTATTTTTTATTTTTTTATGTAGTGTTATTCAAGTGTTATTCACGATGTCTTATACTCCATAAGATAAGTAGGGGGAATTGAATTCTAAACCTCATGGAACTTCATATCATGGCACTTGCCAATTAAGCTGCCCACAAGGAGCAGAAGTAGTGACTGTTGACAAATGAGAAGCAAAGAAGGTAATACAGAAAAGACAAAATTGGAAAACAAGAATGAGCAAAGCCCATAGCGTCGAGTGCATTTCAATAAGGGAAAAGCACTGAGCTAAATAGGCTCAAGCAAATCAAGAAGATCAAGAAACAAAACAAGAAATCCTAACGGACTCGTACTACAGTCACATACTGTTGAGTTACAGTTATAACTAACACTTCCTCTTAAACTCAACAATTACAATCATCAACACTGAGAATGCCTAAGTGTTGTAATTGGAAATAAAAAATGGATTTTCCAAACAAAAAGGAATTCGGAAATGATAATGCGTGCTGGTCTTTGTCTCACTTGGGCTTACAATACATAACAACAAAACTAGACTTCATCTTTTCACTTGAGTTGGGTTTCTTCTTTCTCTTCTTCCAAACTTTGTATTGTTCTAATCTGGTCTTTTTTTTCATTTTGGCATTGATATTGAAGGCTCTGTGCTTTGCCTTTTGTCTTTGTCGTTGTAACTTCATATTCAGAATTTGATCAAGTTGCTTATGCTTGTGTTTTTCATCTTCTTCTGCAACAAATTTGTCTTTGACAATGGGCTGATGCCACCACTACAAACTATCATCAATGCCTTTCATAGATTGGGCTACATAGTCAACAGACTGCTTCCACATTAACTTAGAACAAAATCTGATTTCTTCAAAACTCCATTGCATGAAAATGGTTTCAAATTGATCTTCATTGAAATCCTCATCCATGTCTTCATCTTCTTCTTTTGGCTGCTCACCTACATACTCAAACAATTTGTCATTCTGATATAGAAAATTATAACATGAACCATATTGGTTCTCTTCTTTGTGTTTTTTCTGAGAGCAGTTACCATCATCATCATCAA
>ML784903.1:686921-699342 GCA_009831015.1 Picea engelmannii | reverse complement strand
ATATATATATATATATATATATATATATATATATATATATATATATATATATATATATATAAATAAAAGATATTATATTACAATTTCTTTAACATTACTTTAACGTTACGTTGCAAAATATATAATGATGAAATTATCTTTTCATTATTTTGAAAATATAAAAAAAACTCGTTCATAATGTTTGATTAAAAGAAATTATTCATTCATTAGCTTACTTATATGAAAAAGATACGAAAAATCTAATATAAATTACTAAAATATATTATTAATTCATTTCGTTACTTATAAGAAGATGCTATTAAAAACCATCGTTATCCAGATAAATTTAATAGTCCTTAACTGTGTTCTTTGTCGTACTGAGACTTGAACACGCGACATCTAGGGTGTCACAGGTCCCATGCGTGGCAATAAGGGCCCGACTCCACACAGCTTATTCATTATCAATAGATTCCTCAAGTTGCGTCACCGGTATGTATCAAACCTTTATCAAAATTTCACAATGGCTGTCAAAATTAACAAAAAGCATGATAATATGGAAAAAGGAAAGATGCCGACATGTTAAAATCTTACGTGTCTTTTCTATCATCGTTTATTGTTTCTAATAATTATTGCCGGTGCCGCCGGAGACACCGCGTCCAAGGCCAACGTAAAAAAAAAACCATGAAATTCGCTACCAGTTACCCAGTTATTGACGCGCAACAGTAGATGGAGGAAAAATATCTATGGTCGAAGACAACATGAATACATCATTGGAAATCACACGGAGCCAAGTGGCAAAGGCAGAGGTGAGAATGAAATTAATACAATGAGCATTGATAAGAGTTAAAGAAACCCTTAAATCCTAAATGATGAAGCAAGCATGGCTATCAAAGGAGAAGATTAGAGAGTGAAGGAGAGTAAAATTCATCCAAAAACAAGTTGAAGAGAAGAGAACGTAAATTGTATGCCTTTAGGGCCTTCATGTCGCCATCATGGCCTTTTTCCTAGCAACATAAATTTGGTGAGAATAAAAATTGATGTTGACACTCATTTTTATGCCCTATGAGGGTTTTCTAATGTGATTGTGTGAAATGGTCAAGAATCATGTTAATAAATGAAACAGTTGCATACTATGGAATATTTACACAATTGAATTGGAAAATAATATAAATTGAGGTTGATGGTGATTTTTACTTCCTATAAGTGTTTTCTTCTATATAATAATAACAGAGCGCGGTAAGATTAATTATGTTGTTTATGCATTGTCTATGAATTTGTTGTTGCAATAATGATGACAATTGTAGGATCATTATGGTTTAGATTATAATGTGATCATCAGTTGTTATGGTGTTAATTAGTTATTACATGTTTATACAAATTGGTTTTCTTCCACTGTAAAATGAATGTGTATGGTAGTGTGATTAGTTTTGTTATTAATGCATTTGTCTATGAATATGTTCCATCTATATATTAATGTATTTCTTGTATTTGTAAAATTATCCTAGATTTGATTCCGATGTGATCGCTTGTTGTTATATGATGCTAATTAGTGATTACATGTTCATACAAAGAAGACATTAGAAAATGAGCATATTGTGTTGGGATAACAAGCGCTAAGTACCTTTGAGGAATTCCATTATGATAGCTGCTCAAACCTTGAAGTGAAAGGTTCTATCCTGGAACCTTGCAAATACACAAAGTTCTAGACATGAACATGTCATTCGAAGGTTCCAAGTTGGTCATAGTGGCATTTCAAGGTTTTAGGTAGGTCATAATGGCATTTCTTAGGAGTGCTTAGCACTCACCATGTTAAACTTACTAAGTTTCGTTGACACTTGAACCAAATGAACAAGAATGTTTTCCTTAACCTTTGCATCCCTTGATAACCATGACAATTTCAATTTAACCATATCTACTCAAGAACACATTAACAACTCAAACAACAACAAACCGAGGATCCACAATTTTATTGGTTTGTGCACATAAGTAAAAATACTAACATGATAAACAATAAAAATTAAGAAAATTTGAATGATCTCACTGTAAAAAAAAAAAACCTTAAAAACAATAGTATTGACTTCTCAAACTACATATTTACATATTGATTAACTTACACATAACTAGAAGTTAGTTTTAATATTTTCTACAAATTTTGATAACCTTAATATTTTAAGAACAATAGTATTGCTTCTCAAACTACGTATTTACATATTGATTAGCTTACACATAACTAGAAGTTAGTTTTAATATTTTCTACAAATTTTAATAACCTTAATATTTTACATCAAGAAATTTTCTTTATTAGAAACTACTAATACCATATATCACTTACAATATGTCATCTATACTATATATATATACTAAAGATTAATAATTGTTTAATTGTTTGTTGTGACATTGAATAAGAAATACTATGGAGTAATAGTTATTATATATTAGGTAGAGACTACTAATACCATATATCATGTACAATAAAAATAAAAATAAATAAAAATATAAATATAAATATAAATATAAATATAAATATAAATATAAATATAAATATATATATATATATATATATATATATAACTAACAATACCTTGTAAGATATGTTATATGTGTACACATGGATCCACATAGTGGAATTGAAAATAGGTATTACAAAATAACATAAATTCGTGTGATCACTTCAAAAAAATTATGCAAAATATGTATTGTTCAAACAATATCAAATTTATTGGTGAAAAGTTTGAGGGAGTGGAACTTAATTGGTTTGAATTAATGTTCCTATCCAATGCAACAAAATAACTATTTCAGTTCACCCCCACAACTAAGGGAATTTATAGGTCAAGCCCATCATAAGTAGATTCACCTATAACAAATGTATAATTCAAGCCTCTCATGTTCATGAACAAGGAAAATAAAGCAATTAAATTCCGTTAAAAGAGTACGGAAGATAAAGGAGCTAAAACACTCTGAGTAGGTAGACAATATTTAGGATTATCAATGTTAAAAGATATTTTGTCTTTGTGTTATTTTAAATTGGTTGTAAGGTATAGTGAATGATATTATATAAGTATCAAATATGCAATAGTCTTTATGTTAATGTAAGAGTTCATAAAGGTGGTAAGGTTTTTATTAATACAAGAGATTACAATGAGGTGGTAAGGTTTTTATTAATTACATAATAATTAAGTTATTGAGGAAAAAGGTAGAAAATACAAAGTAAAAATTTCAAAAATTAAATTTCAAGAGTAAACTAGTCTAAGCTTTTAAGCTTTTAATGTAGGAATCTAAAGTTTAAGAGTACTAAACATATAAATAAGTCTAAGTATAAGGAAATTACAAGTTCAAGGATAGGTTTACAAAGTTGGCTCCTAAAATTGTTGCAACATAAATGCATGAGAAATCATCATGCACTGAGCTTGCATGTGGATACATTAAATCCATGTGGTTTTTTCTATATAAAAAGACATGCATGCAACGTGTAGGGATTTCTAAGAGAGTGCACACATTATTAATTCATATGTGTTCTTTTGTCTAAATTTTTAAAAGAAAATCATGTGATGATTTTTTATATTCATTTTCCCTACCTGTGATATCATTTTCTCCCTTTCTCCAACTAGTGCACGTGTTTTGTTGTTGATTTGGTCTATACTTGACAATAACAAGTAGGAGGGATGATGCAGGAGCATCATAAGCAGTCAACCAAGCAAGCATAAAGGCGGAAGACAACTGGAAAAGCGCAGCACACATTTTACACATTTTGAAATGTTTTTGAAAAATTAATGAGCAGATATTAATGTAGTAGTTAAAGGGAGCGTACTTGCATATTGTAAACAGATCTTGAACAATTTTCTCTCATCTTCCGGATGTAATAGACATTAAGTCTATTTAATGAAAGTAGGTAGATTGGAATTAAGAGATTAGACAGTTTTAGAAGTGTAGGAGGGAAAACGGATATAGACACCCTCACCCTTGTATCATTGTATCTTTGTAACAGTATCATCATTGAGAGTTGTAGCAGAGAGCTGTAGAGAAGAACCCATGTACAGGAGCACTTGAGTTAATATATGAAGCTTTGACTCAATATTCATGGTGTTATGATGCTTACTGTTTGCATTTGTTAAATGGTATGTTTACAGTTGTTTTATTTCTATGTTATGCATCTGTTTCAAATGTTGTGTGGGATGTATGATTTCATATTGAATGTATGAAGTCTGCAAGAGGGGTAGAATGAGTTTCAATTATTTCTCTCTCTAAGAATTCCTGCAAGGGGTGCAGTGAAATGTCCGCAAGGTGTGCGTTGACAAGAGTCTGAGTTTTATCTCAGAAAGTTCAGGGGAGATACCGTTGTTCTCATACCAATAGAAGTGCAAGTGAGGCACAGAGCCGTGCAAGGTGTGCGTAGGCTGGTTGAAGCCTTAGAAGTTATTAACTAAGGAGAAGGTGGAAGGACTACTGTTGCAAAGAGTGCACAGGGTCGAAGACTCAAATAACCAGAAGTTATTTGGAAGTTTGTCGCAAGGAGTGCGAGCAGGGATCTTTTTGAAGACTTGAGTTCACAAGTGAAAGCTCAGGAGGGTTAGTGCCTTTGAAGAGTTCAAAGGAATATGGGGAGCGAAATCATCACGCAGAAGTTAAGTTCGGTGGAAGGACACCAAGTCAATTTGGGCAGAAGCCATTGAAGCGTGAATCGAGGGTTAGAATTCTCCGTGGAGAGTTCGTGAAGTCACGAGGACTGTCGGATACGATGGAGCCGTATGGACGGTGAGAAGCCTTCATGAAGGAAGTGTGAAGTTGCGAGAGTAATTGGATCTGATAGAGTTGCAAGGTGATTAGAGGCCGGTGAAACCCATCACCTTAGGATCCAGGATCAACTTGAGTCGTTGATCGTGCTTTGCGTACATCGTGGGATCATATCGCGAACTCGGGGTTCATAAGTTTGGAGGCCAGACCAATTTTCTTGGTTTGCGCAAGGTTTTGAGTTGCGAGGAATAGAGAAGGAGATCCAGACCCTTGGATCCAAAAGCACGGGAGAACCGTTAGATTAGAATCTCTATGTGGTATCGCCCACTCAGGGGTTCGGGGTTTGAGAGAGTTTCTTTTCAACTATAGAAGTCGCGAAGTATCGAGCACCGAGGGCTCGTGCGAACACGTGGCACATCCGGTTAGTGGGGATCGCGTGGTTAACAGGTGGCATAGTAACAGTGCCCAAAGAAAGACGGAAGTGGGAGATAGGTGGTGGATACACGTTGCCTGGGATGGATTCAACTATTGTTGACTTATCGCATCTCAGGGATTCACGAAGGAGGAGCACAAGGGCTCAACGCTCTAACTTGCGAAGTTGCGAGTCGCGAGGGGTGTTAGAATTAGGCCCTAGTCAGTGGTCATTGGTACAGGCGCTAGCAAGGATAAACCATACCCATATCGGCATCTCAGCTATCGAAGGTTTGGAAAAGAGGAGTTGAGTATCTTTGATTTGTGAGCTCACGAGTTGCGAGTCGTGAAAAGCGCATGCTCTAAGGCCTGGTTGTGGTCGTATGGTGATGTAAGGCTCGTGCCTGGTGTCAAGTTACACAGGGTGGGTTTTCAGAAAAGACCTGTGGATTCGTTGAAGGTTTCTAGCAGGGAACCAAAGGAGCTACTTCGACTCAAGAAAAATTAGAATGAGCCTTAGCGGATCTTGGCCCGAGGGCAAGGGGGTCTGCATCAGTTGTGGTATCAGAGCACGGAACAATTTCTTTGCTTTTTGTAGCAGAGAGAAGGGGGAAATTCTATAGCCATGCCACCGAGAAGAAGAGATAGACCAATGCATGATCTAGCAGTGCAAAGAGAAATGCGCGAGTTACGTGCCAGGCTTGACTCCATGGAGACAGCATAGAGGCGCACATTTGACGTTGGGGATATCAATGAGGCTGAAAGTGAAAATGAAGCTGGAAACAAAGGAGAAGAATTTGCAGTCGAAGATGCTGCAGATGAGCGCCTATTTAGGGCTATTGCAAGGATAGGTGCCAGAGCAAAAATGGACATTCTAATGTATGAGGGAAACTTAGATTTTGAAGAGCTTCTAGGTTGGATTAGATCTCTAGAAAAATACTTCGACTATGAGGATATTGAGGAAGACAAGAAGGTCAAACATGCTATTACCAGACTTAAAGGGAATGCAACACTATGGTGGGATGAACTGCAGGCTGATAGACGCTGCAAAGTCAAGCAGAAAATCAAGAGCTGGAATAGAATGGTTACAAAGATGAAAGCCAAATTCATACCTAGGGATTATCAAATCACTTTGTTTCGGAGGATGAAGAATTTGAGACAGAAGATGATGTCAGTGAAAGAATACACTGAAGAGTTCTACAAGATAAACATTAGAGCAGGTCATCGGGAAGGTGATGATGAAAAAGTTGCCAGGTACATGAATGGTCTGTGATATGACATTCAGGATGAGATGAGAATGATGACCATTCAGACTATTGAAGATGCTTATCAAATGGCTCTGAAATCTGAAGAGAAGATGAGACTAAAGCAAGGTCAAATAGGTCGAGGCAGAAGTCAGGCCAGAGGCAAAACAATTGCCCAAGACAGAACTCATAAACTTAAAGAAGAGGGGAAGAAACCTCAAACTCAACCTGAGAGAGGAGGAAGATCACAAGGAGGCCAGTATGCTGATAGAAACACTTTTCCTCAAGCCAGAGGGAGAGGAAGAGGTAGAGGAGGTGAAGTGAAATGCTTTGTCTGTGGAAAAATCGAACATAAATCCTATGAGTGTCCAGATAGGAAGAGAGATGGTGGTGAAACTCACATTTCCAAAGCTCAAGGACGGAATGTTGAGGTAGAAGACGTTGAGGGCGGAAGATCTTTGATGATGAGGAAATTTCTCTTGAAGCAAGAGAAGGAGGCAGAGAACCCATCCCAAAGAAACGGTATGTTTCAGACTGCTTACAAAACTAAGGATAGAGTATGCAAAGTCATAGTGGACATCAGTAGCATAGATAATCTCGTATCTACAGAGAGGGTAGAAAAGATGGAGATGGAGACTGTTGCACATCCAAGACCATACAGAGTTTCGTGTCTACAAAAAGGACATCAGGTAAATGTCACTAAACAGTGTTTAGTTGAATTTTAAATAGGAGGATATAAAGATGAAATATTATGTGATGTCATTCCCATGGATGTTTGTCATCTATTACTGGGTAGACCATGGCAATATGATAGAAACGTAGTTCATGATGGGAGAAAGAACACATACACCCTGGAGAAAAATGGTAGGACTCACATGTTGTTGTCAATTAAGGATAAAGAAGTGAAAATAGAGATGAGCAACACTGTACTTCTCATGAGTGGTGTTGAAACAAACTTTGAATTTTTGACCTGTTGAATAAAAATTTTCGTATCTTTGAGTTTTTTGCATTTTATAAATTTCCTATAGCAAAAAATTTCATCTCCAACGTATTTGTTATGCCTCTATGGTTCATTTTCAGATAAAGAATGATTAAAAATCTAAACGATCATAAGTTTCAAACACTTTTTCAAATGACCTTTTAAATGAACAATAATGTTAGAAACCTAAGGAATGTTAAATTCATATCGGGATATCGGGATTCAGAGTTTTGAAATAACAATGTTCAACGCAAATCGAATAGCGAAATCCTGATTCCCGATTTCCCGATACATTAATCCTTAATTAAAAAAGCATTTACTTAAATCAATGTTAAAAAGGTTTAAAATTTAAGTTAATCTCATCGCAAAATCAGGATTCGCGATTTTGCGAGAACAAAGAAACTCGTCAACGTATTCTCCGATTCCCCGATTTCGCGATATAATTAATTCTTAAGTGAAGTTTGGAATTAATCTAATTACTGCTAAGTACGATTAAGAGTAAATAATCATATCGGTATATCGGGATTCGCGGTTCTGTGAGCAGCAGCTTTCATGTCATCAGATTTCCTGATTTCCCGATTAATGAAAACTTGATTAACGAATCCCAAAAAGGTTTAATCTAGATTAATTAAGATAATGAAAATGTTTAAACTTAAATAACATATCGCGATCTCAGCAATCGGGGTTCTTCGATGACTTATTTCCTTGACATCAAAAGTTTCGAAACTCCGATACGAGTGTTGTCAAATTTTAAATCAAGATTAACACTAATTAATCATTCGTATAAACAAGGTTTAAAGTAAATTTTTTAATAAATGAGCTTTAACGCGGCATAATCCAATTTGGAAAGTTTTTGAATATTGGGAAAGCTCAGGTACAAACATTAAACGCATATATTGAGGGATATCTTTTGCATTAATTTCATAATCAAGGTACAAATCTAGATGATTTTATGATATATTCGAAGTAAATTTTGAAACGTTTACATTATCATTTCAAAGCTAAATTCCTCTCTGTTACAGGTTGTCAAGTGAACACAGAGCTATGGCACCCAAAAAGGCTTCGAAGAAAAATGAAGAGCAATCAGAAGGCGATATTATTTCCGATACTACTGCATCTGGGGTAGTACACTCTGTCAAATCATGGGCTGCAATTGCAGAAGCTATGGAGGATGAACTTAAATATGCAGGCACTGGTGCGGACAACCATCTCCGAGATATCGCCGAGACTGAGCTTCATAAGGTTGTCGCGCGTCCGAGACTGGTTTCATATATTGATATGATCACCTGGGCACTGGATAAAGTAGACGTTCCGACTAGAAGTATTCTGAACGAACAAGGGGATGTCATCGGCTCATTCAGACCCGAACATATTCAAGTAATGTATAAGCTCTCACCCAATTATAGACACACTTACAATACTGAGTTTGTAGCTGCATTTCAAAGAAAAGAGTGTGTTGAAGGTGGCCAAACATATCCTGACATGATAAGAGGATGGGCCAGAGATGAAAACAAGTTTAGGGCTAATGAACATGGAATTTACGCCACGGCTTCCTTAAATGAATATATGGTGTATTTAGCAATGATGTTATGTAGACTTTTTGGGAGAAAGGATCCTTTTCATTTTAATGCAGACTGGACACCTTTCTTAGAGGAAGTTTCAGAGGGATGCAGTTTCAATTGGCACAAAATTCTATCAGATAACCTTGCATCAGAGGTTATCAATTAAAAAACAGCTAGGTCAAAAGGACAGCCAATGTCTTTTTACATGTCAACCTATATAATGGATGCCATTTGCTTAATGACTCCTTTCCCACTTATGAATTGGAATTGGAATGTGTCTTGTACAGAGCCTGTGCATAAATACCATTCAACTCTCTGGGAAGAAAATGCAAAAAATGCTTTTTATGAGGTTTGTCATTATGTTATGATCCCTCTGCACAAATTATTCCTGGGATGCGAGCCCCCTCGCATTTCTAATACCATCATAGAAAATCTCAAAACAGTTGTTGACTGGTTCATTGAGGAAAATTTTTCCTATGTGAGGGTTTATGGATGTTCCATTCCGCCTCATGCACTCCCAAAAATCTTACCAGACAGGTTGATATGCAGAGAAGTGGCTTACCAGTTAGTAAACGGTGGTATTGGGCTAGAATTAAAATCTCAACAGAAAAAGGCGTGGCCATCTTTTCCTGTTTATCTAGGAAAAATTGTTTTATTAAACATAGGTCATTCTAAGGCAGAAGCCGAATCAATGGACGAAGTAAAGTTAGTAAATATAGAGCTCAGGAAACACGACCCATATCAGATAATCAGTCGGCACTTCACACAATGTGGTTTGAAAGCATATGAACATGAAGTCTCAGCTTATGATGATGTTTTTAGAAATGCTAAATCTTATGAGGAAGTTCAGAGCAGAGTGCAAACCTTGTCACCTGATGCACAGGTGGGGTTTGCATCTTTTCAAAAAAATAGAAGACAATGTCTGCCAAAGGTTTTACAAGGCGAGATGTCAACATCAGCACGAGAGCAAGAAATAATTCCTCTGGGCTTTGAAACCATTATTCAGTATAATGCAAGTGACAAGGATAAATTGAAAAATTCAGAAAATCCTTCTTAGAATACAGAGAGTTCTCAAATCAGAGAATCACAGACAGAAAAAGGAAAAGGAATTGAAACAAGCCCAATAATCCTAGATGATATCCCAGAGAATGTTGGGGGAACAACTTCACAGGAACTGGGTAGTCCAATTACAGCATTGACTCCACTTCAGTCAACTTTTGGAATCCCTCATGAAGGATTTCTATATGTAAGTGATTTAGAGCCTATCACCAGAGACGAAATCCCTTCATCTGATTATTTCTTCAGCAAAAAATGAAGCGTTGTTTTGAAACAAGAATTACATCCTGTAGGAGAAAGAACAGTCAAAAAACATAAGATCATCATTGATGGAAAGAAGATAAACGAAGGAGAATTTGCTATAGAGTTAGCAGGAACCATGGGGGATATAGCATCAGCCAACATGTACTCGGTAGGAAATCTAATCACTATGATAGAGAAAAAGGGTCGGTAAATAACGCAGCTTCAAGACAGGTTAAAGGAGAATGAAAAAATTATTGGCTGGGGAATACAAAAAGGTCTAGAGCAGGCTAGGCTCAAAGACGTCCAAGAAATCCAAAAGTTAAATGAAAATTTGGATGAAGCTAAAAACATGATACAGGTCACTCAAGAACAAGTGCAAAAGTTGGGCAACGAAAATAAATCTCTGCAAGATAAAATCACTTCAATTACCAATCAAGTGATCGAAATAGAACATTTCAAGACTAAAGCATCACAGATATATGCAGATATTGAGGCAGAACAACAAAAGATATTCTGTAATCTGGAGATCATCCAGAATTATTTCCAAGAATCTAAGAGGTCTATGGAAAAGGTAGTGCAAAAAGAAAAAGAAGCTAAAGAAGCAAGGAATTCTTTCCAAAAAATAATTTCTTCTTTACAAAGGGAAGAAACTGGAAAATCATAGAAATTATCCATTTCAGAATAGTTGAAAGGAGATATAATGATAAAGGTTTGGGAAACAAAATTGGAAGGATATAAAAGAATTACAAAAGGAGTCAATGAAGATTGTCAAAAGATCTTCGATTTTATTGAAAAAGATTCAGTACGTATCGGGACAGATGACTTTTCCGAATTGCTAGGAGAAATCGACATTAACAGGTATCAACTGAAGACAAAGGAAGAACTTGAAGAAAAGAAAGCGGAAATCTCAAATATTAAAGCAGTCAACATTGCAGGAATTGAGAAGTGGATGATGGCTTCGAGTTCGAAATTGGAGAAAGTTAAGTCCACAGAGAAAACGATTACGAGCCAGTTGCCAGGTCTACAAAGAAGTTTCTTCTCTTTTGAAGAAAACGAAGTACCAGAGGCTCCTAAAGTCTGGGTGAATTTTTTAGAGAAATATGTTCAATACATAGAAGAAGATAAAGAAAGTTCTTAAATACAGATTTAAAACCTTGTAAATATTTTTATTTTCATAATTTTGAAATAAATTGTAAACGGTTGACATTAGTTTATGCAACCGAAATATTAGGAAGTTGGTTAGTTTCTGTTCACGTTCAAACGGTCACCAAGTGAGCAAATAGAGAGCTCTTGCATACCCTGTTGGGTTTAGCAGGGCAGAACAGCTGTGGCAGCATAGGGTTAACAGAAATAAAACAAACTACAATCTAATATTAACTGAAAACAAATAAAACTTGTGAAAACAACAAACATCAAACACAGAACACAGGTGTCACCAATGGTTTCAGGCAGGTGTATTGATGAAACCGGAGCACGCTGAAGGAAGAGACCAGAGGTTCCTTCTCCCTCCAACAGAAGGCTCTTCGGGGCCCTCACACAGTTTGCTTTCCTTACAAATGAGAAGAACTGAGCATAGCAGTGAAAGAACTCTCGGTGATGCAGCTGATGGGTTGTTTGTTAAAGGATAAGCCCTTAAACCATCTGAACAACATAACAGTGCTTAGAATTCCTTGTCAAAACAGTGTATCCTCACGGATTTTTATAGCATCTCTTCAGGCGGTCACATAACCTTCTCCAAGTGTGAACAGGGACCCTTTTAGGGTTTACTTAGGTCATTAACCCGCCGATTTTACAGATCCGTCTCTGATTTGAGAGTCAAATCAACTTGGGAGTCGGTCCGTAAGCGGTTGGGAGGCCGACCTATTCAATTAATGCACCGTATTAGCAGATGCGCGGGTTTTTGTGTTGACAGACGCGCGTCGAGCGCGCATGCGTGAATAACATGTTTTTGTCCCGCGCATGCGCGCGCGCACCAAACTGCTGTAAAGCACCCTTCAATTTTTGGTTACTTTGTATAGTTTTTGGCCCTTCTGGAGTGCTGTGAAATTAATTCAGTGCCATGAATGACCTCACTGCTGTTTTGATGATGCAGAGTTCTTGTCGCCATGTGCAGACGAAATTTCAGTGATAACAGATGCCCCCTGATGGATGAGGTTAGGAGCATACGTATAGCCGAAATCCATCAATGTTTCTTCTACTGAGAATGTTGTTGTAAG
>ML784903.1:628827-677201 GCA_009831015.1 Picea engelmannii | reverse complement strand
AAGAGACCAGAGGTTCCTTCTCCCTCCAATGGAAGGCTCTTCGGGGCCCTCACACAGTTTGCTTTCCTTACAAATGAGAAGAACTGAGCATAGCAGTGAAAGAACTCTCGGTGATGCAGCTGATGGGTTGTTTGTTAAAGGATAAGCCCTTAAACCATCTGAACAACATAACAATGCTTAGAATTCCTTGTCAAAACAGTGTATCCTCGCAGATTTTTATAGCATCTCTTCAGGCGGTCACGTAACCTTCTCCAAGTGTGAACAGGGACCCTTTTAGGGTTTACTTAGGTCATTAACCCGCCGATTTTATGGATCCGGCTCTGATTTGAGAGTCAAATCAACTTGGGAGTCGGTCCGTAAGCGGTTGGGAGGCCGACCTATTCAATTAATGCGCCGTATTAGCAGATGCGCGGGTTTTTGTGTTGACAGACGTGCGTCGAGCACGCATGTGCGAATAACATGTTTTTGTCCCGCGCATGCGCGCGTGCACCAAACTGATGTAAAGCGCCCTTCAATTTTTGGTTACTTTGTATAGTTTTTGGCCCTTCTGTAGTGCTGTGAAATTAATTCAGTGCCATGAATGACCTCACTGCTGTTTTGATGATGCGGAGTTCTTGTCGCCATGTGCAGACGGAATTTCAGTGATAACAGTTACCAACGAAAGACTTTGATAGAAATGTATAAATATAATTTCGAGAGGCTGAAACAGGGCTTCAGAAATTTTGGAGAAAGCCAATTTTTGTTATATCATCTTTGAAGTTTATCGGAATTGAAATCGCAGACAAGATTCTGGATCCTGCAATTTTGCGACTAAGTTTCTTCCCCTGTTTATCATGATTTGTCAAATTTTCTTCTTAATGTGTGTTTCTAACAAGTGAATCAATTTGAAGTTGTATACATTGCCGTTTATCGTTTCAGATTGGTTTGGATGTTGAATGTTTTACAGTATTTCCTCTGAAATTACTTTAGTGATTTTAAGACCTGTAAACCTTCTGTTCCTTAATATCTATTTCTATTAGGAATATTGTTTTTCTTTCATCATTTTTCATTGAAGTATAAGATTCTTTCAAGATAAAAGCCTTATATTTCTTCATATTGTGTTCCATTATCTACAACCTCAAAATTGTTGCAAAACCAGGAAATGGCCTTGATTGTGTTTCTATATTACTATTTTAAATTTTAAAGTTGTCTCATTAATGTCGTCTCTGAAAATCTGAAGTAACCAATCGACAAAAACCCTTTTAGAAAACCCTTTGAAAAATCCTATCACCCATGACAGTCTCTAGTGGTAGACAACCAAACATAGAACCTGGTCTTCAGGATCAAACCAGCATTGCCCTGAACTTATTTAACACCATTCTGCAAACAACAACCAATAGGGTTGAGTTAGAAAGATCGTGGGCCACTATCGAGCGTGACATTAGCATCCAAGAGCAACGTGAAGCGAGACAGAGACAGTTGAGAAACTGAATCTGATCTGGTTTTTCTTTGTTCCTTTATTTTAAAGTATTATCATAAAAATCTATTTCGGATGCCTTGACGGTATGTTTTATTAGCCTTAAAACATAAACTCAGGAACAACAAGTGGGAAGGAACTTCTTAATGAGGTTAAGAAGAAAGAGAACACACAATTCATTGTGGTCAGGAAACCCAGAATTGTTTTGACCAGTACGAGGATAGATGATTTACTAGAAGAAATCCAAGAGTTGCTGGAAGAGTTTGTTGATATAGTAGTGGACGAACTACCTTGTTCGTTGCCACCTATAAGGAGTATAAGCCATCATATCGATATTATACCTGGAGCCAGTTTATCGAACAAAGTAGCGTACAGATTGACGCCGCAGGAAAATGAATAAGTTAAGAGATAGGTCCAGGACTTAATGGATAAGGGATTGATTCGGGAGAGCTTGAGTCCATGTGTTGTTCTGACCGTGCTCATCCCAAAGAAAGATGGAGGCTGGAGAATGTGTACAAACTCAAGGGAAATCAATAAGATTACCATCAGATACAGGTTTCCATTGCCAAGGATGGATGACTTGATGGATTTCTTAAGTGGGGCAAAGTTTTTTTCAAAGATTGATTTGAAAAGCGAGTATCATCAAATTCGGATGAGAGAGGGTGATGAATGGAAGACAACATTCAAGACAAATGAAGGGCTGTATGAATGGCTTGTCATGCCATTTGGCTTAATGAATGCACCTAGTACTTTCATGAGATTGATGAACGAAGTCCTGAAGGATTTCATTGGGAAATTCGTCATTGTATATCTTGATGATATATTAATTTTCAGCAAAACAGAAGAAGAGCACTTAAATCATTTAGCTGCAGTGATGAGGAGATTAAAACAAGAGAAATTGTTGATCAATGTGAAGAAATCATCATTTATGAGGACATAACTCATTTATTTGGGTTTTGTTATCTCTACGAATGAGCTGAAGATGGATCCAGAAAAGGTAAATGCAATTAAGGACTGGTCATCACCAAAGAGTGTGTTTGAAGTTCGAAGCTTCCATGGTTTGGCTAGCTTCTACAGGAAATTCATCCAAAACTTCAGTGGAATTAGTGCACCAATGATGGATACGGTAAAGAAAAGACATAAATCTTTTCACTGGACAGAGGAAGAAGAGAAGAGCTTCAATCTGCTGAAGAAGAGGATTGTTGAGCAACCAAGACTAGTTTTTCCATATTTCAGCAAGACATTCCAGGTTAGGTGTGACGCGAGTGGATTTGCAATTGGAGTAGTCTTGAGCCAAGACGACAGACCGGTCACATATTTCAGTGAAAAACTAAATTAAGCGAAGATCAAGTACTCCACATATGATAAGGAATTCTATGCATTCATACAAGCGCTAAAGAAATGGAGACATTATTTGGTTCCTAAAGAGTTTGTTTTGTACAATGATAATCACGCTTTACAATTCGTGACTCGACAGGAGAATTTGAACCAAAAACATGTTAAATGGGTTGAATTCATGCAGAATTTTACTTTTGTGACTAAGCATATTTCTGGAACTGCTAACAAAGTTGTTGATTCTTTGAGCAGAAAATGTTTGCTTATGCAGGAATTCAGAATCAAGACTTTAGGTTTTGATAACCTCAAAGAAATGTACAGGGAGGATCCAGATTTCAAGGAGGCATATGAGGCATATGAGAATCCAATTCTCAGGGATAGAAACCAATGGACTGAATACATGATCCAGGATGGATTATTGTTTAGGGGAAATCAACTCTGTATTCCAAAATGCTCCATGAGGGAGAATTTGCTGAAGGAAAAACATAGTGGAGGATTGGCCGGACATTTCGGTCATGAAAATATGTTCTCAAAGTTGAATAGCTCATATTTTTGGCCAGGGATGAGAAAAGATGTTAAGAAATTTGTGGACAGATGTAGAATTTTTCAGCACACGAAAGGGAAAAGGTTGAACACAGGGTTATATCAACCATTACCCATACCTGAAAGGCCATGGGATGCAGTGAGCATGGATTTCATATTGAGACTGCCAAGGACACAAAGGGGATGTGATTCGATCTTTGTGGTAGTCGACAGATTTTCAAAAATGGAACATTTCATACCATGCCAGAAAACTAGCGACACAACTCATATTGCGAACCTGTTTTTCAAGGAAGTTGTCAGACTTCACAGCTTTCCAAAGAGTATCATTTCCGATCGAGATACCAAGTTCATGGGACATTTCTGGAGGACCTTATGGAAGAAGTTGGGGACAATTTTTTCTTTTAGCTTAGCGTATCATCCTCAGACGGATGGACAGACAGAGGTCGTAAATAGGAGCTTGGGAGATTTGCTAAGAAGCTTAGTGACTGAACACCACAGTCAGTGGGATCAAATTCTGCCACAGGTGGAATTTTCTTATAATGATTCACTTAACAGAAGCACCGGGCAGAGTCCATTCCAGATTGTATACGAAATGCAGCCAAGGGGAGTTTCTGAATTGAAAGATGCAGAACAAGCTGAATTCAGGAGTGCCAGTGCAGAGGGCTTCGCAGAAGGAATGAAGGAGCTTCACAGCCGAATCAAGGAGCGATTGCAGAGTTCAAGTCAAGAATACAAGCAGAGAGTAGATCAACACAGGCGAGAACTTCAATTTGAAGTTGGTGATCTGATTCTTGCACATTTGAGGAAGGAGAGGTTCCCAAGGGGAACATATAACAAACTGAAGATGAAAAGGATTGGACCGTGCAAAGTCATGAAGAAATTTGGGGCAAACGCATATGCGATTGAATTATCCAATGGGGTCAGAATCTCACCGATATTCAATGTTGCGGATTTGTACCCTTATAGAGCTGAAGAAGCATGAACAGAAAATGAATAGAATGAGGTTCAATGGACAAAACAAATGACTATAGCTAAAAAGTCACAGATGGAAAGAATAATTGACAAGAGGATTAGCAGAAAGACTAGGAGGAAAGAATATTTTGAATACTTGGTCAAATGGAAAGGACATCTAGTTGAAGATGCTAGTTCGGAGGATGGAGCAGAAATTCATAAGCATGGACAGACCGTGCAAGAGCTCATGAACAAGAGTTCATGAAAAATTTTCAAGCGAGGGAGTATGATGCAGGAGCATCGTAAGTAGCCAGCCAAGCAAGCATAAAGGCAAAAGACAGTTGGAAAAGCATAGCACACATTTTACACATTTTGAAATGTTTTTGAAAAATTAATGAGCATATATTAATGTAGTAGTTAAAGGGAGCATACTTGCATATTGTAAATAGATCTTGAACGATTTTCTCTCATCTGCCGGATGTAATAGACATTAAGTCTGTTTAATGAAAGTAGGTAGATTGGAATTAAGAGATTAGACAGTTTTAGAAGTGTAGGAGGGAAAACGGATATAGACACCCTCACCATTGTATCATTATATCTTTGTAACATTATCATCATAGAGATTTGTAGCACAGAGTTGTAGAGAAGAACCCATGTACATGAGCACTTGAGTTAATATATGAAGCTTTGAATCAATATTCATGGTGTTATGATGTTTACTGTTTGCATTTGTTAAATGGTATGTTTACAGTTGTTTTATTTCTCTGCTATGCATCTGTTTCAAATGCTGTGTGGGATGTATGATTTCATGTTGAATGTATGAAGTCTGCAAGAGGGGTAGAATGAGTTTCAATTGTTTCTCTCTCTGAGAATTCTTGTAAGGGGTGCAGTGAAATGTCTACAAGGTGTGCGCTGACAAGAGTTTGAGTTTTATCTCAGAAAGTTCAGGGGAGATACCATTGTTCTCATACTAGTAGAAGTGCAAGTGAGGCATAGAGCCGTGCAAGGTGTGCATAGGTTGGTTGAAGCCTTAGAAGTTATTAACTAAGGAGAAGGTTGAAGGAATATTGTTGCAAAGAGTGCACAGGGTCGAAGATTCAAATAAGCAGAAGTTTTTTGGAAGTTTTTCGCAAGGAGTGCGAGTAGGCATCTTTTTGAAGACTTGAGTTCACAAATGAAAGCTTAGGAGGGTTAGTGCCTTTGAAG
This sequence comes from Picea engelmannii, assembly GCA_009831015.1. Lineage (NCBI taxonomy): Eukaryota > Viridiplantae > Streptophyta > Pinopsida > Pinales > Pinaceae > Picea > Picea engelmannii. The sequence continues at coordinate 671,710 of ML784903.1, read as the reverse complement.
AGTTCAAAGGAAGACGGGGAGAGAAATCATCATGCAGAATTTAAGTTCGGTGGAAGGACACCAAGTCAGTTTGGGAAGAAGCCATTGAAGCGTGAATCGAGGGTCCAAATTCTCCATGGAGATTTCATGAAGTCACGAGGACTGTAGGATCCAGTGGAGCTGTATGGACAGTGAGAAGCCTTCGTGAAGGAAGTGCAAAGTTGCGAGAGTCATTGGATCTGGCAGAGTTGCAAGGTGATTAGAGGTTGGTGAAACCCATCACCTTAGGATCCATGATCAATGTGAGCTGTTGATCGTGCTTTGCGTACGTCGTGGGATCATATTTCAAACTCGGGGTTCATAAGTTTGGAGGCCAGAACAATTTTCTTGGTTTGCACGAAGTTCCGAGTTGCGAGGAATAGAGAAGGAGATCCAGACTGTTGGATCCAAAAGCATGGGAGAACCGTTAGATTAGAATCTCCGCATGGTATCGTGAACTCGGGGGTTCGGGGTTTGAGAGAGTTTCTTTTCGACTGCAGAAGTCGCGAAGTGCCGAGTGCCGAGGGCTCGTGCGAAGACATGGAACATTCGGTTAGTGGGGACCACGTGGTTGACAGGTGGCATAGTAACAATGCCCAAAGAAAGACGGAAGTGGGAGACAGTTGGTGGACACACATCGCCTGGGAAGGAGTCAACTATTGTTGACTTATTGCATCTCGGGGATTACCGAAGGAGGAGCACAAGGGCTCAAGGCTCTAACTTGCGAAGTTGCGAGTCGCGAGGGGTGTTAGAATTAGGCCGTAGCCAGTGGTCATTGGTAGAGGTGCTAGCAAGGAGAAACCATACCCATATCAGCACCATGGGTATTAGAGGTTTGGAAAAGAGGAGTTGAGGATCTTCGATTTGTGAACTCGCGAGTTGCGAGTTGCGAAAAGCGCTTGCGCTAAGGCCTAGTTGTGGTCGTATGGTGATGTAAGGCTCGCGCCTGGTGTCAAGTTACACAAGGCGGGTTTTCATAAAAGACCTGTGGATTCGCTGAAGGTTTCCAGCAGGGAACCAAAGGAGCCACTTCGGCTCTAGAAGAATTAGAACGATCTTGAGTGGATCTCGACCCAAGGGCAAGGGGGTCTACGTCAAGAGAGCTCGACATTGTTGACATTTGATGCTTTTGATAATGAAGCTCTCTTTTCTAGGTAGTTTTTATTCCAAATCTCATTTTGATATTGTTAAATTATACAAATTTACATATTTGTAAAATTATTTTATTATTATTTAAATGTATTTCTTACTCCACTAGGATGGAGTAAAACCTTGATCCGAACCATCCCCATGAGACCCATACATAGAAATTAATCAATGTTTAGATGAAATTAGAAGTTTAATTCATGAGCTTGGGAATATTAGAGAGCCATTGATCTTTCCTTGGAAACTTTGATCGACATTATTGTTTCTTCCATTGGCCATGCCCATGGCCAATTATTTGATATATCTAAATATAGGGTTAATATGAGATAATATTACTCAATTGAAACGAGAAAGGAAGATGTGAAATATCTTCATATAATAAAAGTGATGATTGTCCAATTGTTTATTGGTCCTAGAACCAACCAACCCCCTAATATGAGAAAGATGTGTCTTTTCATGCATTGGTGCACATTCCAACCATGGAAATCCAATTGGACGAGTAGGTGGTTTATGGCATTTAATAAATCTTCCTAGAATAAAAAGTACGATGTTCCATTATGTTTTCTTCATAAGTCATGGGCCGAGTTTATCATGGGTCACCATATCAATTATTTTGACATTGGTGAATTCCATAGGGATGGTCTTGGCTCTACTCAAGATTGAGAAAGAACTAGGAATAACCCATTGAGAGGGCCACCCCTTCCTAGCCATATTCCCAAACCCCCCAAAGTCATTTCAACTTGGAGACATGATTCATGACTCTAGAACTACAATATCCATCATGGCATGCATTTCATTTCATCATCCAAGTTTGTCACAACATCCCAACAATATGTATCTAAAAGAAATGTTACACCACCAAGGGTAGGGCCTTCAAGTCATGTTTCCAATTCTTGATAGGAAATGATATTTTTCTAGGCTAGTCATTCTATTTGTAGTTTAGTTGGTCCACATCGATGCTCTCATTGTGTGTGTACATTTTATGGACTAAAATATGATCGTGTGTAGGATATTTTCTTGGATGAGGTTACTATGAAATATTTTAACATTTTTATTGATAATGTATATAATTTTACAATTGACAAGTATTTGTAAAAAATACAAAGTATTTGTAATTGTCTTTAATTTTTAGTCAACTACATATCCTACGAGAATAAATTCTTGCATCTAAGTGGAAGGATATATATTATCTCACAGTTGTAGTAACATGCTTCATAGGGGCACCTCACACACATGTATTGAGATGAATTTATGGTTTTTTTTCCCACAAAAATTGAACTCAAGATATATTTAGAGATGTGTATAATAGTAACCATAAATAACTTATATGAATCACATGTTTCCTTTAATTAAACAATAATGAAGAGAAATTCCAATGTAGATTGGGGGATGGGAAGTTGGGACCATGTACTCTATTGATTTATTGATCTCTTAGTAGGTTTCAACATTTTTTGCATGTGATGTAGATGCATTAATGATGATGCAGGGGGAGTGAATATTTTTTATTGAAGAATGGTTGATAAACCATGTACGAGAAAAGGTTTTCTAGAGAACCGATAGATACAACAGTTGGCGACCGATGTATTCCGGTGGATGGTAACCTTTTTATAAGGACTTCAATAATGTTTATGTTTGCATGTATAAGAATACTAATGAAGATGAAGAACGAAAAACACCAAAAGATTCAGAGAAGTGAAGGAAAACATAATAAAAGATGAAGATGAGACTAGTTCAAAGTACCATTGAAAATGAGAAATGATTGACCACAAGTATTTTCTAAGGGTGAGTATGAAGAAATAACCGCTACTTGTAATGTTTAATGAATAAATTATATGATGGTTTGTAATAATGTAGACAAATTCTAGAATTCTACTTGAGAATGAGAGATGAGGACAAATGAGAAAATTTAGGGATGGATGTCTATTGAGAGATTCATGGAGATATTGTGGAGATAATTATGGAGATGATTAAACTAAACATCTAATTATGATATAATTGTTATGGTTACCTATCATTATATAAAGGGAGAATTTGTATAATATAAATACACACAAGAAAGTTATAACTAATATAATTTCCTTTTCAAGGGTTTATGGAGCACATACTCTCATTGTCCCTTGATTTGTATGTGTGTGTATTCTTCTACTGGTTACATAGATCATCATTTGGTATCAGAGCATAGTGAAAGGTTATGAGAGGAGAGTAGATTGATGTGAGTAGTTTGTCCATCATTTTTAATTAAGAGATAAATTTCCATAGGAGATCGCGCTACTCATTGGTGCGTAGCAGTGAAATGAGAGATAAAAATAATCTTAAATTGGTCGATTGATTTGCCATTAGAGATTGATAAGAACACTCAAGAGAGAAGCAACTTGGAAGTGGTGACTGGTTGTAGAGTGGAGAGTTTTCTTTCCAAGGCCTCTAAGACACTCACAATCAAGAATCTGATGAAGAAGAACAAGGACCATAAATGACCAATTTCTAAATTTTTTCACTTCAATGTACGTCGATCTAGGTAGGTGGAACCACTTTGAAAAGGTGATGCACTGCAAGGATAACACCTCATAGTGAAGGTTTTTTCATAGGTTTTTAGTGTTACAAAATTTGGCAAAATTAAAAAAAAAAACCTTCTCTACAACCTCATCTATTGACTATGGATATTTTAGCGAAGGTTTTAGTAGATGTTCCGTATAACTAAAAAACAATTGGTGGGCAGAGGTTGTAGTGAAGGTTTTTTTTCGGTGTTTTTCTTGTCAAAACACATCAGTTTGGTCTTGGAAAACTCACACCAATGCATTAATATAATAAAAATTCCCATGTGCATTAATATAATTAAAATTTCCATGTGCATTAATATAATAAAAGTGACCCAATGCATTTATAACTATTGTGCACTGGTTCTACCTTCTTTGTCTTATGCAAAGCACCAATGCTTTTATAATTCCTATGCATCGGTTATGTTTTGTTTTTGTATGAAGCACTAGTGTGTCTTAGGTTTTGTATTCCATGGTGTGTTTAAGTTATAGTGAGCACCAATGCAATCATGTTATCCTAAGACTTGGTGTGTTCAGTGCCCTGATGCTTGTATAAATAGTCAAAACGGTGTATTCTTTACCATGTGCACCAAAGGGTAGTGAATTTTTTAATATTCGAGGTGAGATGTCGGTGCCATTATTTTTATTAAGCATCGATGCCTATATTATAGTAAAAGAACGGGAGTGTAAATAATATTTACAACCGTGGTGCATATAAAAAAATTAATGCATCGGTGTATATATTATTTTTAGTGCTCTAGTGTATATTTTAAACATGAACACCACACAATTTTGAAATGATAAATATTATTTTACATTACATCTTTTACATAATAGTGCATTTTCTCAATATTTTGTACCAGTGCGTTATTGTAATTAATGTGCATCGATGAGTATCACTCCTCAAAATACCCTTTTTTATATATTATGGCATGCACCATCTAGTGAGTTCAAAACAATATAGTGCATTGATATGTATATATTTTAATTATTTTCTTTTACAAATTTTCAATTAATCATTTCAAAATCAAATATATTTGTAATAATATTATTTAATATTTTTCTTATTGCATTTTGATATAGTGATTGTATTAATGTATTAATGTATTATCCAATGAATTACACCTTTGTTATTTTTAGCAATGTAAATGATCCACATATTAATTATTCAGGAATGCAACATTTTACAACATTGTACAATGCAATGAAACAAGAAACTCATTTTATTATGAATGAATAAGAGACCCATTGTAATACAAAAATGGACGATGTAAAGGTCCACAATACTTAAATAACAACCAATATGTAATTTTTACACTTATTGTAACATGTCATTATGCAATTGGGACAATATGTTGAGTACATTAAAAAACTCCCTGATTTTCAGAGACAAATATTCCAAAACATAAAACATGCATTAACATTCAATTATATTGATTGTAATTCATCAATTGAACTATTTTCATCGCTTGAGCTACGTGCATGTCTCATTTCTTCATCATTTGTAGGTGATATTTTAGTTTGGTCTTTTGACATAATGTTTTCTTGAACCACTTTTCAGAAAACATAGCTTAGCACCAAGTCTTTTTTAAACAATACACATTCTTTCGAAGCCATGTTTCATGCATTCTCTCAAAATCTTGTTTGTTAGTTTCATTCTGTATTTTGTTTCCTACATGTTTAATATGACATGACAAACCACACTCAATATAATCAATACAAAGTTTTTTTTTTCCATTAATTCTAAAACAACAAAAGGTAAACAACATAGCTACCTAAAAAATGTTCAATTAAACTTTCATACTTCAATATATTCTCACAACTGATACTTAACCCAATTTTTATCAATTCATGGGTTGGATCCTCTTTGTATGTAAGCACCTACTAGAGGACATCCATGGACAAGTGTAAATTAATTATTTAAATATAAAGATCACAACAAACATGAGTTCTTAAGAAATGATGAAAAAGTAAATAATGTTATGAGGAAAATCACTCTATGGCATGGGGTAAACCAAATTAGATGGAAATGACTGTAGAAATCAACTCGAATATCAAGTATGTTATATAAAGAAATATTCTAACAAGACAAGATAAATATCCTACCTCGTCCAGATGTTCGATGAAGTCCATTGTTGAGCACTTGACTCAAAGCAATACACCTACAACTTGTCATCAACAACCAAGATACACAAACATAAGGTGACAATATATAAATTTATCACATACAATAGCATAATCCATCAATATTCATAACAAATACGCCCATGGAATAAAAATTCAAATTTTTGCAAGACAATTGGACAAGAAAATAGTATTTCTATTAAAATGTAATCAACAAAAGTGTATGAATGAAAAAATTATGTGTTGGCATGTTTGGAACTGAGAAACTAAGTCCCTTCCAGTTGGGCCTCCACCACTTCAATCCTCCACCAAAGGAAAACTCATATAAGAGAGACAATGAGGTTCTCCATCAAATAGGGAAGAGCTTGGGGGTTGAACAATGTGTTCAGACTTAAAAGGACAAAGAGATGCAAACTCAATATGAATTGAATGATTTCTCTAGAGTAAATTTGCTCTCAAAGTTGAATTCCTCTCCTCTTCTCCATGGCTTGGATAAGGCCCATTTATAGCCTTTAAAAGGAACTGGAGGGCCGAGCCAAAACATTTCTAGTATATGGAAGGTCAAGGATCATGGATCCTGTGACGTGACATGGAAACCCAACACCATTTTTTAATTTTGAGCACAAAACTCGATGTACGCAGGCTATAATAGCGCAACCTACGTATACACATGGTGTATAGCTATTAGGGCGCGTATGTGTGGAAAAATATGTTTTCTAGCTCTGGGAACTGCAAAAGGGGACTTCAAGTCTCAATAGGGAAATGGAAAAGGCCTTATGATAAATTTTGCATGAGGTGAGGTAAATCTTGCCATGAAAGATACCCCCTAATGTGTGAGGTCAGAGGAATATCTGCGATGGCCAAAATACATTATAATTCCAAGAAGTGGAGTAATGGAGACCCAACCGGACGAACTATTTTCTCATAAGAATATTACTATCCATAATGATTTTGTGCACATGAATGCCAATTTGAATTACACTACAAATCCATGTGTAAATATAAAAAACAATTGCTCATGACCATAAATAGGAAACACAAAAGTAGATACATGCCATAGGATATGATAGTCATGAACAAGGCCCAGTGAAAATCAGTCTCAAAATCAATCTGAAGATATATGCATACAAAGGAGTACAATCTGATCTCCCATGATCACTGAATTCATATAGGTACTGGTCCAATGAATGATAACAACAAGTCATGAAAGCTACAACTATGAACTGATGTCTTCAAGTCTTCTACACGATCCTCCAAAGGTGCAAGTCTACATCACGTGAATAAAGGAGTTGAGGTCAAACACAATGAGACTTTGTTTGATTATCGGTCATTAAGGTATACCATTAAAAAATGAGAGACAACCTATCGATAATGAAAGTAGGTATCAAGGCACCAAGTACATTCTTACAAGTGTGAATAAAGGTGTTGATTTCGAACACTTGAAGAATCCATCGACCAGGAGATATTGATGTATTCCCAACTTTCGATGGTGAGAGAACCTGCCACTGATGACTGCAAGCCTCTATGTACTTATAGGATTCTAGGTCTCATTTCCATAATAGATGGGCTGAATTCAATGGAAGGGGACCCACTGAAAGGAGGGAATTAAGGCATCTCTCATCATTCAGCACGAGGTACAAAGAAGGAGCTTAATGATTTGTAGGAACTCGGACGAAGAACATCCTCACGAACCAAGGAACCTGTGCGTCTTTCGCATGCACCCTATGCGTCTTTTGCATGCACCAGATGCAAGTAGTGCACGAAAAATACCCTATGAATAGCATCCTTTAAGGAAAAATTCCAACAAAGGAGAGGAAACCACCAATAAGGCTAATGTAATCCAAGAAACTGCATGAATCCCAATGTGTGAATATATTTCTTGTCGTCGAACACAAGGGAAACCCCCCAGTCAATGACCAAGGTAGAGATGTTGACTGTTGGGTTCAAGGTTACCTACCCATAAGGAAAGTAGGACCATGTTGCATGGTAGGACTACAACTTCATGTAACTTTGAGACATATTGAGGGTATGACCGACATGCAAAGTCAAGAGTTCTGAGAAATGGCCGACACAGGCTAATAGTCATCCTTTGAACAAGAGAATGATACATATGGATGAGTCTAGAAGCATAGATTCATCAATGATGAAATTTTTTGATGAAGGAGGAATCAATCAAACTCTCTATAGAGACCCGAAGAGTAACCAGTTGGGGGAGTAAACTCTCAATAATGAGCTCATCTTCCTAAGGTCATGCTAAACCCAAAATTTTGATGACGAGTGGACTCAAAAGTTTGTGCTCTGTTCAAAGGTGACACAACTACTGCCAACATAAGGTAATACTCTTTTCCCACCTGTACTTTTTGTTTTTTCATAGTCAAATGAATGCTATGATACATAGGAGGAAATGAGTGTCGCAAATAAGCAAGTAGTTCCAACAGTGGAACATACCTATGCTCAATGCAAGGAGGTGCATGCAGGATATGTACACTTAGGGGAATATTTCCTCTTGGGGTATAGGGTTTCAAGCTACAAAGGATATAAACAAGGTTCTTCTTGTCTAATGATGCAAACTACTGAAGTGATAGGCTTATAATGCGAGAGAACCGACAAATAGGCTCAATACTGCAAGCACGAGAATGAGATTAAATTACAACTTAACTCCAAAGAATGTCATTTTTCATAAATTTAGTCCCCTAGGCCTGAAAAAGTATAAACCTATTGATTAATTAGGTTGGTTTTCATTGATGTCAACCCTTGAAGAAAGTCCGGTAACAAATTCTGGTAGCACAAAGGTTTGGGTAATGGACCCAAGTTTGTTTGATGGATAATGGTATGAGTTTTGAAATATTTGTAGGCAAGAATATTCTATATGGATAGTACATGCCATGCCATTTCTAGTGGTATGTGGAACGTCACATAACTCCTCATGGTTAGAGAGTTATGGCCATGTGAAGTTGGAGAACCCTCATGAGTCATCTAGAAACCCCAAAAGGTCAAAGTAGTCAAAGTGGTTGCAAAGAAGAAATTATTTAAATAATAAAGTGAAGTAATGAGTGTACTATAAGTCAAAGTGGATACAAAAGAAATTACTTAAATAATAAAGTTAATGGAGAAATTACTAAGTGGACAAGTGGTTAGAAGTGGGTTAACCCTAAAATAAGTAATGTGGATTAAGATGGTTAAAAGGTAACCCCTTGAGGAAGCTACATGAAAGTATAAATAAGAGGCAAGGCTCTCTCATTTTAATCACAATTGAGCATATTGAATATCTACAAGTGACTGAGGTAACCAAAGGATATCTAATCTGAATTTCAGAGGGAAGGTGAAGTAAAGAAGGCTGAAATTCAAGGGAGGAAAAATTATTTTGATGGTGCATTCTAAGGTATGTTATTTACATGTCATCTCACCATTTTCGCAATAACTTTTTTTCTAGAATGATTCAGACCGTGAAATTTGGAGGACGTTGAGGAAACATATCCAAGTAGCCTTGATAAGAATTTCATCTTGCGGGTCGTTTTATTTTTGGAGTTACATGCCGTGGAAAATAGGGTTTGTGACTAGACCTGAAACTAGTCTAAAACAAGTGTTTCAGGTAAAAACGTCATAACTTCTTCATAACACATCCAAATTTAGTAAGACAAAATGTATTGGTTAGAGTACAGTCTGTAGTATTCTTTTCACAATTTTCAGATCCATACAACAAATATTCCATGTGGGGCAAGCTCTACAAGTTCACTCTCTAGAATAAGACAAAATTCAACAAGGTATGTCATTTTTTCTATAACTCCTTTTATGAGAGGTTCCAAGTAGTGAAACCTGGATGAATTACATAAAGGACACTGAAGAACATTGTGTACTATTTTCAGATCTTTATTCATTACAGATACATAGTTATGATTATTTCAAGTTAGGGTTGTTGACTAATTCAAAATTAGTCATGTGAGACTAAAGTAAAGTTTGATGAAAATGCTAGTCTCTTGTTCTTAAATTTAAGGAAGGTTTGCTGGTATGTGATCATATACACTAGGTTTGTTACAGAGTTACAAATCATATTTGGATGATGAAATTGATGAGGGATTTTGGTTGAGGTACATGTTGGGTACATGGTTGAGACAAGTAGTTGATGAGTTGGCACATACATGAGATGTATAGTTGATGATGTTTGTACATCTTTATGAGTCATAGTTGATGAGTATTTGATGCATGATTGGTACATGGTTGGAGGCACTTGATAGTATTATTGTTGACACATGGTTTATGGATGATGTAGCATACTTGTCTTGGTATATTATTAGAAGCACATATTAACCTTGGTGATGATTATGAGTTGTTGTGTTATGCTTGGTTGATGCACATCTTGGTGATATTGTGCATATGGTTGAGACTTTTCTTGGTGATTGACTTGGTGAGTAGATCTGATTTGGTTAATAATATTGATGAGATAGGTTGTTGTGATAGGTTGTTTGGACAGGTTATTGTGACATGTTATTTGTACATGTTTGGTGCATGGTTGATGCACTTTTTTATGGTACAAGTTGAGGTATAGGTTGATGTATGGTACATGTTGGCATAGGTTATTGGTACAGGTTATTACAATTTGTTTGGTACATGCTGATTAGTATAGGTTTACAACAATATATCTCATAATGATACTATGACAGTGGTTCAATCATTTTACTTCTATGTTAGGGAAGTTGGATGGGGAAAGGACATGTGGTTGTAGCTGGAGAACAAAGGGAGTTGTAGCCTCCTTCTGGTTATATCCAAAGAATTTAATAGTTGGATATTCTCTCAGGTTGTATCCTGAGAAACTAGGGGGTTGGAGCCTCCTTCCAGTTGCAGCTAGAAAACAAAGGAAGTTGGTGCTTCCAATGAATGTAATTCTTAAAGACATATAATAAAAAGAATTTCATGGTTTTCTCCCGCTTTGGGTTTCCACATAAAAACATTGGTGTACTATGTATGTGTATGATTTCTCATTTGTTCATTGTTTATTTACTATGTAACTATTGGATGATAATGCTACATTGATATAAAAATTTCATTTTGTGGTAAAAAATATTGTATTTCTCTATTACTGATTCACCCCCCTCTCAGTAATCCAACAATTGGTATCAGATTAGGTTCCTTCAGGAAATAGTTTAACCACTGGAAGGAGATCATGGACTATTATGAGAATGGAGTACCATTGTTTAATGGTCAGAATGGTTTAAAGTATGAGATGTGGAGTATAAGTACGTAAGTATTTTTGCAGGCATATGGGAATTGTATTTGGCTATCAGTCGTTACAATATATGATAGTTCAAAAAGGGAAAAGACTGCAGCTAAGAAGGAATTGAATAAGAATAAAAAAATAGCAATGGATTTCATTTGGGAATGATTACCTAATCTGATAAGAGAAAATTTTGGTAAATGTTCATTATCCAAATAACTTTGGGATAAGTTACTATGTATGAATCAGTAGTGCCCCTAACAACCTCACTCACCTACCCCACCTACCTAGATTACTTATGATGCATTAGTGTGCCTCCCTTGCTTCAGTCCCTGGGCCCCTCTCCCCCAAAGAAATATTCTTCACCCATCACAGATTCAGAAAATGCCAAAGAAGATGAAAATACATATCAAGAAGAATTATGTTCACCATGTCAAACAGATTCAGAAGATGAAGAGTACATAGTCACCAGAGGTGTGTTGTTTTTCTTTAATTGTGAATAATGCAGACATCTTGAAATAGAATGCCATGAAGGAAATGCGCCAGAAAAATTAATTGAAAAGGAATACAATTATGAAGAAGACTTAATTAGTGCTTTAGATGAAATAAGATAAGAAAACAAGTCACTCAAGAAAGAATTTATGAAACAAAAGGAAAGTGTTCAATTTTTTGAAGAAGCCCAACAGGTCATCGAGAACTTAAGAAATCAGCTAGAAGAATCCAGAAAGATCGAAGAAAATATTGAATATCAAAACAAGTATTTGGAAGCCAACATAACCACACAGAAGGAAGAAGCATAAATGAGAGAGAAGATATTGACAGATCATCTTAAAGAAATATCTAATGATCTAAACCAACTTGAGGCAAAGTTTGGCCAAGAAGAGAAAGGACTTGAAGAAGAAATAATCACATTAAAAATTCATCTTGAAGAAGCGAAAATAACATAAGAAGTCATGGAGTCTCAGATAATGAAGAAAGAAGAAGAGGTTGAGAAGGTTGAAGAAGAAGTTGTCACATTGAGAAGTAAAATCATCAAGATCAACAAGAACATTGAAGATACATAAACATCCACATAAGTTATAGAGAATGAAGAGAAGCACTCAAGGTTGCTAGAGAAGAAGAATGGAGAAAATAGAACTTGAGTTATGCAGAAGTACTCAAAGGAAGGAATCGTGGTCAACCAAAATCTAAGAAAACTATTGAAGATATATCTTCAAGAAGACCATTCATGTTCAAGCCACAAAGAAGCTTCAATCATGATCATGATCAGTAAAGGCAGAAATTCAGAAGTACTACACCACAAAGAACATCATTCACTCCCAGGTATGCAAATTTATTTTATGGTTATTGTTTTTATTGTACTAATTTTGGACATAAGGTTGCAGATTGTAGGGATTATAAAATAAATGTTCAAGAAATAAATTCCTATGTGGCCCTACTTAACATTGAATGTTACAAATGTCATAACTATGGACACACAGCTACTGATTGTAGAAGCATGATCGATACTTCCATGAAAGTGAACACTGATATCCAGGGATGATTTTAAGGATGGTAATTTATTTTAAAATGTAGAAACCTTGGCGAATATTACTAATCCTTCATATGACAACTATAAATGTTTGGTGACATTTTTGTAAAAATATTCAAATTTCTAAGGATTTTATATAGTTTGTATAAAATTTTGGCGATTTTTAAGTTAAAATAATTTTATCCTATAGAATTTGGGCGAATCATTTTTAGAATAGCGAATCTTTTTTTGGGGAAAAACCATGGAAAATTAGCCCACGAGAGAAATTTAGTCCCTAAAATTATCCCTGCTAATATCAGATATAAGAAAGTATGGATAAGAAAACAAGAAGAACATGTGAACAAATACCAGGTCTCAGAGATCGCAAGATTGGAAATAAAATGAGATGAAGAAAATTCTGCAGAGAAAAAAAAAATTCAAATACAGAAAGGTTTGGAAAATAACTGAAAGAAAAGAAGGATAGGTAAATAAGGAATAGGTTCAAGAGATTGTAATTTAAGGCATTGAGTGAAAGATGAATCCATAGACAGAAAAAAAGAAGTCAGATCTCAAAGAGATGATGAATGTACCAATGAATATGATGATGAATACACATCAAAGAATGAATTGTTCTAATCCATTTGGCTTAGAGACTCCCAAGTAATATGAATAATAGACAGGGGGAGTCTATGCGGTAGCTAAGACAGACCAGAGAACCATCCTTCGAGCAGCTTGTAGAATTTGAGTAGAAAGATTCAGTGCATTCAATTAACAGAAGTACAATATGATAGATTAATCAGTTGTAGTATTACTTCATGATAGTACGGTGACATATGAGTCAAAATTATGGACAGTTGTGTAGCAGAGTCTTGAACATTATGGACATATATGGACGTGAAATCATCTTTTCTGAACATGGAACTTGAAGAAGAAGTCTACATTGAACAACTGGTTCCTAGAGCATGGTACTCTGGACAGGATAAATATCTACTGCAGGTAGGGTTCAGAAAAGGAAGTGCAAACAACAACCTCTACATCAAGGTAATTCAAGATGGTATTTTATTAAATGAAGTTTATATTGATGATATTATTTTTGGAAGTATTGATGGCTGGTTAAGACAAGAATTTGCAAAGGATATGCATAATGAATTTGAAATGTCATTACTTGGAGAACTATCCTTCTTTCCGGGTCTTCAGATACGTCAAAGCAACCAAAGAATTTTTATTTGTCAAACTAAGTATATCAGAGAAATGCTAAAGAGGTTCGGAATGGAAGATTACAAACCAGTTACCACTCCTATGCAAACCAGTTGCAAGTTGAGAAAATACGATGATTCAAAGTCTATAGACCAGAGGCAATACAACTCAATGATTGGTAGCTTACTATATGTGACAACATCCAGACCATATCTAATGCAGGTAGTTGGACAGGTGGCACGATTTCAAGCAACACCAAAGGAATCACATGTATTAGCAGTGAAGAGGATTTTCAGATATCTCAAAGGAACAAAAGATTTTGGATTATGGTATCCAAAAGGAAAGGATATATCACTTATTTCCTACATAGATGCAAATTGGGTAGGTTGCATTGATGACTGACGAAGCACCAGTGGAGAAACGTTCTACTTGGGTGAGTGTTTAGTATCTTGGCTAAGCAAAAAACAATCATCAATATCTTTATCTACAGTCAAAGAAGAGTATATTGCAGAAAAAATATGTTGTACTCAGGTTCTATGGATGAAACAAACTTTGACAGATATACAGGTTGAGTATGATGATCCAATTCCAATCTATTGTGATAATACAAGCCCCATCAGTATTTCAAAGAACCTGGTGATGCACTCCAAGACAAAGCACATTCCAATAAAGTATCACTTTATAAGGGAACATGTTGCAGAGAAGAACATCAGAGTTGAATATGTGGGAACAAAAGAACAAGTGGCATACATATTTACAAAATCGCTTCCACGGGAAGCCTTGGAGTATCATCACCAGAGACTTAGATTAATTTCTACTCCAAAATGAATGCTTTTGAATGTTTATCCTATATGTCTTAGATTTACACGAGGAAGCACCATACATAGGGCAGTTTAGGTTGGGAGATCAGTTTTAGAAAGAGTTCCGTCAGGGGGATCATCCCCAGATGGAAATATACCTTTGCCATTGATGACAAATGGGGAGAGATTTATCAGATGCAAATGTAAATGCTTGGAGAAAGAGAAAACAGACATGGTTCTAGGGGGAGTGATGGTCATTGGGGGAGAATGAGTGATATGAATTTTGTATTGCATCATAGTTTTTCCATCAATGCCAAAGGGGGGAGATTTTTGATTAATTTGGCTGGTTTTCATTGATGTCAACCCTTGAAGAAATTCCGATAGAAAATTTCGGTAGCACAAAGGTTTGGGTAATGGACCCAAGTTTGTTTGATGGATAATGGTATGAGTTTTGATATATTTGTAAGAAAGAATATTCTATATGGATAGTACATGTCATTCCATTTCTAGTGGTATGTGGAACGTCACATAATTCCTCACGGTTAGAGAGTTATGGCCATGTGAAGTTGTAGAACCCTCATGAGTCATCTAGAAGCCCCAAAAGGTCAAATTAGTCAAAGTGGTTGCAAAGAAGAAATTATTTAAATAATAAAGTGAAGTGATGAGTTTACTATAAGTCAAAGTGGATACAAAAGAAATTATTTAAATAATAAATTTAATGGAGAAATTACTAAGTGGACAAGTGGTTAGAAGTGGGTTTGCCCTAAAATAAGGAAAGTGGTTTAAGATATTTTAGAAGGTAAATAATAAAGTGAAGTGATGAATGTACTATAATTCAATCTGGATACAAAATAAATTATTTAAATGATAAATTTAATGGATAAATTACTAAATGGACAAGTGGTTAGAAGTGGGTTAACGCTAAAATAAGGAAAGTGGGTTAAGATGGTTAAAAGCTAACCCCTTGAGCAAGCTACA
Organism: Picea engelmannii; assembly: GCA_009831015.1. NCBI lineage: Eukaryota > Viridiplantae > Streptophyta > Pinopsida > Pinales > Pinaceae > Picea > Picea engelmannii. The sequence goes on along the minus strand of ML784903.1, from coordinate 656,191 downwards.
TGCAAGTATAAATAAGAGGAAAGAGTCTCATTTTAATCACACTTGAGCATATTGAATATCTACAAGTGACTGGGGTAACTGTTGGGGCCTTCATTTTTGGGAAATAATTGCGCAAGTTTTAATTAAGCATGAGTTGCACAAACTTCATTAGAGGCTAAACGAAAAGAATAACAGAAAGAAGTTGCGGGAGCTAGCACAACACCAGCTAAGCAAAAAACAGTTGCAATAGAACAAGAAAACGAGAAAGATGAACAGAAATACATAACCCATCTATATATAGGGCTGAAGATAATTGTAAGAGGGTTGGAGTCGAGTTGGTATATCAGGGTGTTGTTATTGTTCAACCAATCCATCGGTTGGTTGAGAGTCAAGTTGATGTATTGGGATAATATCATCTTTATCAGAGTCAGCCAAGGTTTTGGGATTAGCTATTGAAACTTGATGTAAGAGACAACCCAGATTCTGTACTGAACATCTCTATGTAGTTCTGAGTCTGTAATGAAGGAAAGATCTGGAAGCTAATATGAAGAACCGAATTTTCAAAATATGATGTGTCTTTGTATGTTACTTATGAATTACATTGTTCCTTTATGGTTTATGAGTTTTGTCTAATGGTTGTTTGGTTAATCATTGTTCATAACGTAAGTAGGTTCAATTCTTGCAGTTAGATATTCCATATCTGGTGTTGCCTCTTGCACAAGAACAAGGATGAGTTCCAAATGATCTATGGATCCTCCTTAGTATTTTACCTACCCTTCCCTATCTATTTGTCTCAGCAATGCTTCGGGTGAGACTTCTTCTCTTCGGAGGAGATGAAAATGCTAGTGCTCTAGACTACATGGTACCTTTTGTTGGTAACTTGAGAAGGACCCTAGTCTGACCAAATTCACGACAACAAAATGGTTCCATTGTTGGGACCCGTATTAAAAGGGAACCTGTAGGAAGAATGTTACCACTGATCCATAGATCTGGAATTAAGCAATGGTGGGAAAGAATATGTAGCGCATTCATATGGAAAGAAGCGGAATTAAGAAGAAAATTAGTGGGAACTACTCGGGAAGCGATATTTTACTCAGAAAGATCAAGCGACCAGTACGATATTTTTTGGGTTAAATTCCTAGAAGAATTTTTTCACTGGATCAAGAGGCTCCAAGAAGCTTCAGATATCCAGGGATGGGTCAAGAAGATCTACATGTGGGATACCGACAAGTTAGCAACACTCCATAGGATGGATTTCCCAGTCACGCGGGCCATAGATTTCTGGGTTACCACCATGATAGAAAGATACATAATTGAATTTGCAGCTGAGAATCACCAGTATTTCTCACGGTAGAATAAATTTTCAATAAAGGCGCAAGGGGAAGACTTTTAAGAGATATCCCCTTGTGGATTAAAGCCTTCTTGGTGGAGGAAGGGATGTTGATTATGTCCTCGACCAAGATGGCATCGTAAACACCCTCGCTTGGGGTAGGGAGAGACGGGGTGAGAGTCATGGCATGAGAGAGGGGAAGGGTTCTTTGAAAAATGGGGGGGGAAATAAGAAATGGATTCAAGAGATGAGAAAGCCTTGAAGAGAGCCACCATAGTTGAGAAGTGGTGGCGCGGCAAGATCAAGAAAGCTGGAAGACAGTCTGAAAAGTTGAAGAGAGAAGGAGGATCGGGAGAAATAGAGGAAAGGCAGATGGAAGAACTGTAGAGGATGAGAAGACAGGAATGACTGGCCAGTCAAATATTAAATGAGAGAGAAGTAAGGAGAGCAAGAATTCCCCAGGACGTGGGACGAGAAGGAGAAAGCATGGATGTAAGAGAAGAGGAAGTCGGCATGAATATTGGAGGAGAAAGAGAATATTCAGCCCCGATAACAGGAGAGATCTGGAATCCGGCCAAAGAGATCGTCCCAGTGGAAGCTAACGAGACCCGCCAGATCAAAGAAATCCATCCCGAAGCCAGTGATGCTAGCCCCGAATCACCCATACCCCAAGTTCCTTCTATACAAGCAGTAAATTCGGCACTACCTTCTCATGCAAATTATGTTCCAGTACAATTAGCTAACCAATCACAACTTGGAAGTGCGAGTACAGGGAGGATATTGGGATCCCCTAGTAGATCGCAAGCAGGACTGTTATGGTTCATACTAATAAAAACAATAGGATCAACAATGGCCAACCATGCGGGATGGTCAATTGCCTGATACCCATAATTTTGGGGTAAGGGAGATGAAGACGTTGAACAACACTAGTTCTTATGTGAAGCCATCTGGAGATCCAGAGGGAAACCAGATGTGAACAAGTTGGTTGAATTTCAGACTACCTTGAGAGGTCATGCTCTCAAATGGTACATGAATATCATTGAACCATGAGTGCCAGGGACACAAGGTCAAGTGTTCACACTTGACCAGGTACGGATGAGGTTTATAGCAGAGTTCAAACTACCTTAGTTAGAACAACAGGCTCTATCTGAGTTGCGCGAGATCCAGCAGAGGGAAGGATAATCATCTTGGGAGTATAGCCAAAAGTTCAAAGATATTATAGGGAGGTTGGCACACCCAACCCATGAAGAACATCAAAGATAGTGTTACATTCAGGGACTGCTACCCCTAAATTGGATTCTGCTAACACAACAACGAATAGCCATGTTAACAGACGCGTTCAAACAATCAATGAAGATTGAAGCCATGGCTGGACACCCTGGGAGCTTAAGAGTAACCTGACCCCCAGTAGATGCGAATTTAGTGAAAATACAAGGGAAAATATCAACACTTACAGAAAATATTCAGGAGATGACGATACCTAGACCAGGACGACCACAGGTTTGATGCACTGGATTCTATACAGAAGGTCATTTGGTGACTGAATTTCCGTGAATGAGAGGAATGGGACCTCCTCAAAACATGATGATAACCCCACCAGGACCTACAGGAGGAGTTGCGCAAGTATCGACGAACCCACAATTCCTTCACCCCACCCCATATCATGCTTTCCGAGGAGGACAAGCAGCACCGACAGTGGAATATTGTGAGATTTTCTGAACCCACGACCATGGACCGAGACAGTGCCCCATCATGTAGAAATATTCGACAGTACCAAACACAGTCCACTGTGAGTTCTGCGCATATATCACGCATACTACTAATCAATGTAGGGCATTGGATGCACTTGCAGACAGGCTAGACAAAAAAACATTGAGGGTAAATGAGAACCCTCAGGGACCAAGACAAGGTCGAGGAGGTGGATCTGGAGGATACTTCATAAGAGGAAGAACTAGAGGAAGAGGACCAAGAAGATGTTACAACTATGATGAAAAGGGTCACTTGGCTAGAGATTGTCCTCATGCAAGGCGACCATGGTTCTCTCACTGTAGAACCAACGGACACACAACCAAAGACTACCCAGAGCTAATTGAAAAATGGGAAGACAGGGTGCAGAAAAGAGGAACTAACCTCATCAGTTCATAGATCAAGAGGATCTCCAAGGGACAATGTCCCAACCTCAATATTGTTACTCGAGGAGGAGCGAAGACAGGAGCTGATGTTGATACTCTACCTCAAATTTAGAAAGAAGCACCTAAGGGAGACATGTATGACCCCCTAAAGAAAAAACCATTCTTTAAAGATGCCATAGAAGTCATCCAAAACATTCCTAGTTGTGAAATGCAAGAGGATCCCCCTCAGCCGGTTTTATATCCTAAAGTAGCACAAGTATCTGCTTCACCCCCTGTACCCATAAACCCTGTAGGCATACCAAGACAACCTGAGCATCCTCAAAACGTAGTTGACCTCTGGTTTCAATTGTTCTCTGACATTCCGGGGAATGATCAATTGACAGAGAAATTGTGAAACGTGTTGTATCTAGTCTTAGGGAATGAAGAAACTTCAAAAGGAAGGATTCAAGCTAACCTTCCCGAGAAGAGTACTCAGAGTGTCCAATGAAGAAAAGTAAGAACTGGAAAAGAATTCAGACTGGTAGCACAGTTAGATGAGTTCTAAATCAAGGACATCATGTTAGACCTAGGGTCAGATGTGAACATTCTACCCAAGAAGACATGAGAAGCCTTGGGAAAGCCTAGACTGACATATTCCCCAATTCAGTTAAGAATGACAAACCAATACTACATATTTCCCATAGGAAGACTGGAGAATGTGGAAATCAATGTAGCAGGAGTAAAAACAATGGCTGACTTTGAAGTCATTGAGATCATGGGAGACAAGGACCCCTACTCTGTGCTACTTGGCATTGATTGGGCCTATGACAACTATGTAGTAATTGACTTAAAGAAAGACACCATGGCTTTTAAAGATGAGGGAATCAAGTTAGTTCAACCTTTGGACCCATATGTAGGACCTACGTACACAGGACCAACAAACAATAATATGGAAGGAGAATACCTAGACCAATTGTACACCGTAACAACTAGGATAAGAAACGCTTATATAAACCCAACTGCGGATGGATCAGTAAGTTGGCGAAGTATACAGTTAGTAAATGAAGATTCAGAACTGGCTTTTGATAGTTGGCAACAAGGTTTGTACGAAATATTCTCAAGAATATGCACAACTATCAGAATGACCAGATGGATTGGGACCAAGGTTAGGAGACACCCAGTATGCGATGACACCTCATATCTAGAAAAATTTTTGCAGTATATGGAAGAAACTATGGGAGAAGATAAAAGAATCTTAGTACTAGATATAGCTTTTCAGAACACCCCTACCAGATGGTGGGCCATGCATAAAGATGCACTCAGAACTTGGGATGAGGTGAAGCAAGCTATCCAGTACAGGTTTGAGCACAAATAGCAGCTGGAATAAAAAACGCAGATGGATCTCCAAGTTGCACAATCGTTCAATGGAGAATCAAACCCTAGAATACACATTCAACAATGTGTGACACCGTGGCAGGCTGCAGAGATACCCTCTCACCTCTAGATTCAGGTATTTCCCCAGTCCCTAGGCCCAATCTCGAAAGCTTGGTTCATACATGAGGAAACCAGAAGAAAGACCAACGATTGGAAAACATGGGCAACTTAATTTTGTAAAGACTTCTCCTTTACAAGTAAGTACCCTGAGCTTGAACTAGTCCTGCAAAAGATTAGAGAGCTTATTTTTATAGCCAAACATGATAAGAGATCAGAATTTGTAATGTGTCCCAAGAATACCCAAGAACTTCATACTAAACTCCACTTACCCTTGATCGAAAATCCCATAGAATGCTATCAGATTAGAAAAGCTTCAGAAAGCCTAGACGAATTAGAAGAACTAAGAAACCTAGCCATCAAAGAGACTGAGGGGAACAGAGAAATCCAAAACACCATACCTAGATAGATCGATAGCTCCTACAATCACCCATTAAAATTGCAGAGACTCAACATAGGGACCGAAGAGAAACCCAAAATATCTTTGGTGTTTGATTATTGGGACGAGCAAACCAGTCAGAAAATACAGAGTTTACTGCGGGAATACGAAGATTTGTTCCCAAAGATTTTTTTCAGAATTGAAGGGGATCAAAGTAATTATGGGAGAAATTAAGATAGAGTTAAAACCAGGATCCAATCCTATCAGACATAGGCAATATCATCTTAACTCGAGAGTAAAAGAGAAATTTAAGAAGGAGATTGATAAAATGCTAGAAGCTGGTCTCATTTTTCTAGTAGAAGAAGAAGAATGGGTTAGCTCGATAGTCATTCAAAGAAGGAAAGACACTTAGGATATTAGAGTCTGTGTGGACTACAAAAGCCTCAACTCTGCCTGTGTGCACAACCCTTTCCCAACACCATTCACCGATGAGGTCCTAGAACAGGTTGCGGGGAAGGAAGCATACTCATTTATAGATGGATTTTCAGGATACAATCAAGTTAGGATTGCTGAAGAGGACAAGAGGAAAACCACCTTCATTACCGACTAGGGATATTTTGCATACAATGTGATGCCATTTGGTTTAAATAATGCCCCTGCAGTTTTCTCCACGATTGTGATAGAAACTTTTACAGAGTTCATTCACAAGTTCATAGAAGTCTATATGGATGATTGGACAATATATAGCATGCTTAAGGAACATGTAGCACTGCTAAGGCTGATGTTTGACAGATGCAGAGAGCTGCAAATCTCCTTAAATATCAGGAAGTGTATCTTATGTGTGCCACACGAAAATCTATTGGGCCACATAGTCTACCAAGAAGGAGTATTGGTGGACCCAGCTAAAGTTGTGGTCATTATGAATATGCTGCCACCTATGAGTGCTAAACAACTGCGCTCCACACTCAGACACATAGGTTACTATCGCAGGTTCATCTGAAGATATGGAAACATTATTGCACCTCTGGAAAACCTCCTGAAAAAGGCTGAAACGTTCCGATGGACTCCCGAGTGTGACAAAGCATTCGAAACACTTAAGGAGAAACTAATCACAACACCGATTTTGATATTCCCAAACCGGGAGAAGGAATTTCACGTCCATGTGGATGCTTCAGGAATCACCTTAGGAGCTATCTTAGCACAGCATGGAGATGGAGCTATGGATCACCCTATCTACTTTGTGAGTCTAAATATATCACAAGAATATCACAACTACACAATGATAGAATGAGAAGGATTAGCAATGATCTACGCTTTACATAAATTTAGACATTATCTGTTAGGATCTCCTTTAAAATTCTTTACTGAACATTCAACATTAAAATACCTAGTTAACAAACCTGTATTGGAAGGAAGAATTTGCATATGGCTGTTGTTATTTCAGGAATTTTCCTTTGAAGTCATCATCAAGCCAGGACAATGCAACATCGGACCCGACCATCTATCCAGACTAGAGTAAGGAGAAAGTGGCAGAGAAGTGGATGACCATCTCCCAGATGCAGACTTGTTCAGGATCGAGGCCATACCGGAATATCTAGAGGATATAGCAATCTTTCTCAGTACAGGAGCCCGTCCTGAAACATATTCCGCAACCTAGAAATGCCATATGGTCGTCAGAGTAGCAGATTATCAGCTGATTGCCGGGCAATTGTATAAACTAGGGATAGACAACATCCTCAGATGATGTGTCCTAGATCAAGAAAGGCAGGATATACTCTGGGAATGCCATAGCGGAATTGTAGGAGGACACGTAGGAGGAAAGGAAACGACACAGAAAGTTCTACAGGCAGGACTTTGGTGGGAAACACTTTTCAAGGATGCAAAATCATACGCTAGATCGTGTGATGTTTGTCAACAGGTGGACAAGCCATCATGCTAAGAGAATTACCACTACAACCAGTTAGAGCTATAAAGGAATTTGAGAAATGGGCAGTTGACTTCATTGGGCCAATCAACCCCACAACCAAACATTTGAAGGAAAGATACATCATTACCGCAACCGACTACCTTACTCGCTCGGCCAAAGAAGCAGCGGTACAGGACTGTTTGATGGATACGGCTGCCAGGTTCATTTTCGAGAATATCATTACTCGCTTCGGATGTCCCAGGAGCCTAACCAACGATTAGGGAGCTCACTTCATTAGCAACACTATAGCAACACTTACCGCATAATTTTTGATTCAACATCGCAAGAGAAGTCCATACCACCCATAGGCCAATGGAATAGTTGAAGCCTTCAACAAAATCCTGAAAAAGGGACTAACAAAAGTCTATTGCGCAAACTGAGAGGACTGGGATGACAGAGTTCCATTGGTACTAAGGGCCTACATGAAAACCACAAAGAAACTCCATAGATACACACCATTCCAGTTGGTTTATGGAAAAGAGGCAGTGGTTCCCACATAGTTCATCACCCCAAGCCTGTATATTGCACAAGCCACATGTACGACAGACGAAGAATCAATGGCGCAAAGACTTGCGGAGCTACAAGAACTCAAAGAAACCATATTTTTGGCAAACTTCCATCAGTCGGTTGAAAAGACAAGAAAGAAAGATTGGCATGGCCGCCACATTAAAACCAAGGTATTTACACAAGGGGACAAGGTTTTACTCTACGATAGTCGATACCAGATGCACCCTGGAAAGCTGCGTATGCACTGGTTGGGACCCTTCATCGTTGCGGAGATCCGACCATCAGGAGCAGTACGACTCACGCAACTCGATGGTGTGCTATGATAGGGATGGGTGAATGGCACTTGCTTGAAGCCCTACCTCTCTCGAAACTGAGAAGAAGGGCAATCACTCCAATCCAACAGAGCTTGTACAATAGTTAGATTTGTGCTTTGTTTTTCTTTATAAAATTTTTGTAAATTCCGTTAATAATGTCCATGTGTGCAGTGTTGCACCATAAGACATAGTTTAATTGTGTTGTTTAAGGGTTGGTTGATACAGAGCTGATGACACAACAATACAGAACCTGAAGTATGAAAATTCCACTAATGAGAGTCATAAAAAATGATGGGAACAACCTTTGTGGTTGGAGGGGCCACGCACCCAAATCCAATATGAGTTAAAGGCCATGAAAACCATGTCTAGTCACATCCTTTATTGACATTCCATTACTCTAACTGTCACCCGTTATGCCATAAAGCCGCATTATTCCAAGATTCCATCGAAATTCGTGCCAGGACACCCACCCGTCAAACATAAAGGTCTAAATTCGGCCACGTCCCTATTCCACTCAGATGAGTAAATACCAAGATCACCCAATCGGATTTCCATTGATAAAACCATCCTGTCGGTCAACTCACACCCTGTTGTGTCTATACGGTCATGATAAGGAGCAATGATTGCTAAAACTTACCCATTAAGCCTGACATAAAACTCTCAGAACTCAGCCGAGAATGTATTGTTTCTAAAAATGAGAATAGTCATCTCCACACTTAACAATGTGAACCAGTTGGGACCATTACAAAATCCAAAGACATATCCTAGCTCTTATCTGCCATAGAAGTGTGAATGCCGAGAGCCATAGCAAGCCGAAGTGCCATGAAAAAAGAAGCAGTACCAGACGAGCTATGCGACCCCCGGGTCGAGATCATAGGTGACCTCAAAGGGAAGGTAGAGCACGTTAAGATGCTCTACCTTGACCTCACAGACTCAACATTTTTCCCACAGATGCATCCAGATGTCTTTTGGGAGTTATCCACGGATGGAACCAGAGATATGCACTTTATACTAAAAAAGGAGTTCGTCAATCTGATTAACTCCACCATCATGAACCTCAGAGACTTACCAGTCTTTGGCACCATAGGAGAAATTTCATGTTGCACGATGTTCCTAATAAGAATAGTGCATGACAGAAGCCTATGGTTGGATAAGAAATATCCAATCCATGCACAAGATATCCAACAGCTTATTGGACTATCCTCTGAAGGAGAGGATGCGTCAAAGGGATTTCAGGGCCTCAACAAGCATGGGAAGAAGAAAGGTGAGCTTAGCTTGTACGAGAATTTTAACACCAAGCGAGGAGGATGCACAATAGTCATTGAGCCAATACTGCCCGAAACAGTCTGGACTGACTGATACATCATATCCAACAAGGTTATGAGGTCCTATTATATGGGAGAATGAACTTTAGATGCGCTATCAGTTGGCGACTTTTGCAATCAGGGAGCATTGTTCAACTGATGTAGTTTCCTGGTAGAGGAACTACTATTTGCTTGTGAAGAGGCATAGGAAAAAGCAGGCACCTTTACCTATGGATACCTACTTGTGGCATTCACAATGCTCAAATGGAAGTCACCAGTGGGCAGACAACTGGCAATACCGGAAAAAGGGCACCTGGCGAATATGTTCGAGCCATGGCAGTCCAGATCAGACTCGGAGAACACAACACTCAACAATGTAGCATTTGCCAAATGTTATAATGCTATGATAGACACAACACAACAGTCGCACATCCCACAGGACATCCTCCATAAAAACACGAGGAATATTGCCTTTAGCATGAACTGACACAATACATGTGTCTGGCCAAGACATGCCAGCCAGGAACATTTCCATACAGGACTGCTACCATTCAATTTGGATGAGGAAGCATTCGACAAGGAGGTCATGTCATGGCTTGGAGTTAAACGCGGCCCACATAAATTAGGAATGCATTACATTTTTTCGGCTGAGCTAAGTAAGAAAAAAGACAAGGAAGCAGGAGAGGGACCGATCTCAGGCCCTGAGAAGAAAACGATAGCCACGACAGCACAGACCGACTCCAAGGAGGAAGAAGAAACACTGCAGCTGGAGTGGAGGAAAAGGTCACCTCCCCGACAGTTGCTAGCCAATGTCGTGCTATGAGGTGTACAGGTCAACTAGATGTTGGGCACTATACTTACCACTGAACCGACAGGGAAAAGGCTTAGAACGAGGGTCCCGCTGAACAAACCCCTGAACCCACAACCCCTTGCATCTATCGCTCCTCGGACCCATGCCATGACCAAATCCACCACTATAATTGACATCCAAGATGACTCGGACCCTGAAACAATCCTGTCAAAAATCATCATTGAGCAACCTCCACCACCACTCCAACTACCAAATCTCCTCACCACTTCTCCACATCAGACCACAACCTTAGAGCAGATGCACCCAACCAGAAAACCAGAGAATCCCCCAAGCCCAGCTTAGAAATCCCCAACCCTGACCCCAAAGTCTCAGAGAAAAGTACGATGATATATGTTCCGAATCTGAGCACGCAGGAACAACAACCTGAGTCTTCTGCACAGGAAGAAGTTTCTAGAAACAGAGAAGAGCCAGAAGTTGACCATAACCAGCAAATCACCTCACCATCCAAGGGTGAGGATGCCCAAGATATCATGATGCATGATGCAGAAGTACTGGAGGACACAGAGATACCAGATGTGCCCAATGAACCAGACTCAACAATGGACCAGGATACGACAACCATGCAAGCACAAATGGAGAAAGTCCTCCAGAACCCCCAACAATGTGTAGACTTGATGCAACTCTGCATAACTAGAACAAAGGTTCTAACAATTTTACCCAAAGATCTAAGATTGAGGATTGCACCAGTGCCACCAACGGAAGAGGAAGTAGAAACCCATTTGGACCACTCAACGACTAGCGGACTCCCTTTATAGAGAAGAACACCCATTGATGCAGCTCTGTCAACCACCAACCTGGTACAGTGGCCAACATCACAGTTGTTTGGACTAATCAGAGTCTCCATAGGCCAACTAGAGCAAAGGCTCTAGGACACCGAGAGCTTAGCCGAGCTCGCCAGAAAAGAACAGTTATATGCACAAACATGTAGAATGGAGGAAAAATGTGATCAACTCCTAGCCGAGTGAAAACTGGAAAAAGTGCAGGAAAAACTTGCAGAATCCTGGACAAAGATTCGGAGGGTTGCACCCAACCTACCCAAATCCAACAAGATAATAGAACCAGAGCAATAGATCGAGTTGTTATAAGCGGCATGGACACAACTCGCGACATGCACGGACTAGATACAAGAAAAGTTACAACAAGTCTAGCAAGACGCAGAACAACAACCTCAGTAGATGTAGGAACAAATGTAGAAGATCATACTGGAAGAAAATAATGCCTGAGTGGAACTACATAAGCAGACAACAGACTACACTAGAATCTTCAAGGAAGTCAGCGATTGTATGGGAATCATCGCTCGATGGAATCAAGTCCTGGAGGAAGTGCGCACCAGGATTCAGGTGCTCAATGAGGAAGTTGTTGTCACAATGGATCCCATAGAGCAGCAACAAAAGTCCGATCAAATCTAGCAGTCCAACAACGAACTCAATTCATTCTACAAAGCACAGTCCATAGCCAAGAAAGAGCTGCGCGATTTTCGACTAGTAATTCAAAATGCCTATATGCAAATGCACTAGGTCGATGCAATAGTTGACTCCGAATGGAACTCGTTGGTTGCAGCCAAGCCAAAGGATTATAGCAAAGAGACGACCCAACAGTTCATGGCAGAAGCATCACTCCTCGCCGGGAAATGGAAGGACAAAGTTGAAATATTTCACAAAGTAAATCACAAAGCATTAGAGCTAGTTCCAGAATTGGGCCCTTCGTTTGAAGAGGTGAAGGAAGAAAAGGTACAAACACAAGAGCTCAAAGAAGAAGAAAAGACGGACAAGGGAAAACAACAGTTGCTCCTAGAGAATGTGAAAGAACCAAGTGCTTGACTCGAGGACGAGTCAAGGATTGTGGTCGAAGCCTGTTGTGCCCTTCATTTTTGGGAAATAATTTCACAAGTTTTGATTAAGCATGAGTTGCGCAAACTTCATCAGAGGCTGAAAGAAAAGAATAACAGAAAGCAGTTGCAGGAGATCGCACAACACCAACTAAGCAACAAACAGTTGCAACAAAACAAGAAAGCGAGCAAGCTGAACAAAAAGACATAACCCAGCTATATATAGGGCTGGAGATAATTGTAAGAGGGTAGGAGTCGAGCTGGTATATCAGACTGTTGTTATTGTTCAACCAATCCATCGGTTGGTTGAGAGTCGAGTTGATGTATTGGGTTGCTATCATGTTTATCAAAGTCATCCAAGGTTTAGTGATTAGCTATTGAAACGCGATGTAAGAGACAACCCAGAATATGTACTGAACATCTCTATGTAGTTCTGAGTCTGTAATGAAGGAAAGATCCGGAAGCTAATATGAAGAACCAAATTTTCAAAATATGATGTGTCTTTGTATGTTACTTATGCATTACATTGTTCCTTTATGGTTTATGAGTTCTGTCTAATGGTTCTATGGTTAATCATTGTTCATAACGTAAGTAGGTTCAATTATTGCGGTTAGATATTCCAGATCCAGTGTTGCCTCTTGCGCAAGAATAGGGATGAGTTCCAAATGATCTATGGATCCTCCTTAGTATTTTCCCTACCCTTCCCTATCTATCTGTCTCAGTGGTGCTTCGGGTGAGACTTCTTCTCTTCGGAGGAGATGAAAATGCCAGCGCTTTAGACTACATGGAACCTTTTGTTGGTAACCTAAGAAGGACCCCGGTCTGACCAAATTTGCACCAACACTAACCAAAGGATATCTAAGCCGAATTTCAAAGGGAATATGAAGTAAAGAAGGCCGAAATTCAAGGGAGGATAAATTATTTTGATGATGCTTTCTAAGGTATGTTATTTACATGTCATCTCACCATTTTAGCAATAATTGTTTTTCTAGAATGATTCAGATTGTCAAATTGGGAGTTCATTGAGGAAACATATCCAAGTAGCTTTGTAAACATTTAAGCTTGTGGGTCATTGTATTTTTGGAGTTACACGCTGTGGAAAATAGGGTTTGTGGCTAGTCCCAAAACTAGTCTAAAACAGGTGTTTCAGGTAAAAATGTCATAACTTCTTCATAACAGATCCAAATTTAGTAAGACCAAATTTATTGGTTAGAGTACATTCTGTGTTATTCTATATACATTTTTCATATCCATACAAGAAATATTCCGTACAGGGCATGCTCGACAAGTTAGCCCTCTAGAATAAGCCATAATTCAACAAGTTATGCCATTTTTGATATAACTCCTTTTCTGAGTGGTTCCAAGAAGTGAAACTTGGAGGAATTGCATAAAAGACACTGAAGAACATTGTGTACTATTTTTAGATCCTTATTCATTACAGGTACATAGTTAATATTATTTCGAGTTAGGGTTGTTGACTAATACAAAATTAGTCATGTGAGACTAAAGTAATGTTTGATGAAAATGTTAGTCTCTTGTTGTTAAAGTTAAGGAAGGTTTGAAGGTATGTGATCATATACACCAGGTATGTTATAGAGTTACAAATCATATTTGGATGATGAAATTGATGAGGTATTTTGGTTGAGGTATGTTGGGTACATGGTTGAGATAAGTAGTTGATGAGTTGGTAGATACATGATATGTATAGTTGATGATGTTGGTACATATTGATGAGTCATAGTTGATGAGTAGTTGATGCATGATTGGTACATACTTGGTACATAGTTGGAGCCTCTTGTAATAGTATTCTTGACACATGGTTTATGAATGATGTATCATACTTGTCTTGGTATATTATTAGAAGAAAATATTGACATTGGTGATGATTATGAGTTGTTGTGTTATGCTTGGTTGATGCACATCTTGATGATATTTTGCATATGGTTGAGAGTTTTCTTGGTGATTGATCTTAGTGATTAGATCTGATTTGGTTGATAATATTGATGAGACAAGTTGTTGTGATAGGTTGTTTGGACAAGTTATTGTGACGGGGTTATTTGTACAGGTTTGGTGCATGGTTGATGCACTTGTTTATGGTACAAGTTGAGGTACATGTTGATGTATGGTATATATTGGAACAAGTTATTGGTACAGGTTTTTACAGGTTGTTTGGTACAAGTTGATTGGTACAGGTTTACAATAGTATATCTCACAGTGATAGTGTGACAGTGGTTCCATCATTCTACTTCTATGTCAGGGCGGTTGGATGGGGCAAGGATGATTCTGATTTTGAAGGGGGTTATAGCCTCCTTCTGGTTGTCGCTAGAGAATTGGGGAGTTGGAGCTTCCCTCAGGTTGTAGCCTGAGAAACTAGGGGTTGGAGCCTTCAAAGAGAGTGGAATTCTCCCTTGTTTCGAAGGTACATGAATATAAATTCTAAGGACATGGTCTAAAGATGCATCACCCTCCAAAATAAGAGTTGGATTGACTGAAGATTGCATCGACAATGTCACTTCCTTATACTTGTCACTCTCCAAGAGAAGAGTGGGATAGTCCAAAGATTACATTGGCATGACCACTTCTTCAACCGTTGGTTGAATACGATGTGAGACAACATGGTCAAGAGATGCATCACTCCCCAAAACATGCCTGATGTCAGTTGAAGATTGCATTGGCATGACCACTGGTTCAAAAGGATGTGAGACAACAAGGTTAAGAGACACATCACCCCCTAAAGGAAGATGGGTGTCAGTCGAAGATTACATCGGCACAACTACTGTATCAACCAAAGAAGGACTAGAATGTTTGGAAACCAAAGAAGACTTAGAACATGAAGGCCCCCCCGGAAAGGACCACGCTTCCTGTACCACAGCAGTAGCAGGGCACAAACGAGTAAGATGATCTCCTTTGCAAAGCCTACAAAGGAACTTGTGCTTATGTATTATACGTCTATACTTTGCAAAGCCTACAAAGGAACTTGTGCCTAACATGCCATATTCAATAAAACAACCTATTCAACAACATTACATCGTGAATTTGACCTCTTTTAGGTAAACAACCCCATACGACGTAAGAAAAAGATGATTGAGTAATTGTATTTTTGGAACTAATGTAAATGTATTGATTAATCAATGGAACTAATGTAAATGTATTGATTAATTTGGCATTTGTTTTAGATTGGGAAAAAATATCCATGCTTATAATAAGTTTTTGGTATAATGTTTGAACATATCAAATTCATTGTGTTACTAATATTATCGATGCAATGTTCAATATTTTTACAATTGGGATTCAAATTACGAGTGACATATCCACCATCTATCGTTGCACCCAACTATGAGGTCAAGTCATGATATTTCTTCTAAACGAAAATATCTCAGACAGGAAACATACTGAGAATGGTTGAAACAAACACATATTGAATTCCCACTGTGTCCCGAGTCACAAATTCAAAACCTCGACAGTAACACTAGTTATTCACGTGTTGGGGATGAAGGAAATAATATAGAGGTTGGTATGGATGATTTCTTGTGGGTTACCCAAGCCATGGAGGGAATGTTGTTAGATGCATTATAGAAAAAAAGAACTAGGGGGGTGACATGTATGCCATAGATGCCTTCTTAAAAATATTGAAATATGCTTCCACCAACCCTCTATTTGGTCAAGTATAGGGGTCTACAAGATCTACAAAGACAAGGAAAAAAATGTTATTGTTCAAATTGGAACCAATGTATGGTATGCAAACTCGTGAACATGAATAGAAGAATCAAAAGGAAAGGGCACATTGAAGAGGAAGCGATGGAGAAAGATGAATCAACGTGGAGAATGGTAGAATAAAATTAAGAATGAGGGAGCAGATGAAAGCATAGAAGAAGGGAAATGAGGACATAAAAAATACAAAAAATGAAGGAAGCAAAGCAAGGTAAAAATAAATAGTACTAGATTTGTTGATGAAAAAGTATGGAATCCATGAACAATAAATCCCTAAGAAGTTTAATGGTCCTTGAATAATTTTTGAAAAAGTTCTTGGTCCAATGTTTGTACAAGGGATAGATTATCCTGAAATGAAATTATATGTACCTGATGTAGGCCTAATGATGCATGTATCCCCCATAATTTGTATGTTGAAAATTTCATGGTGCTCTAAAACACACTTTCTAGTGTAACGTTTGTGGTAATAAAAAACCATGTGTCATGAGAGAGAACTTGTTGAAAGAAATGAAGAAGTGGAAAGTTAAGAGGAGAAGCTCGACCATGGGAAAAAACACCCATCTGAGGCATTTCACAACTGGCTGAAGATCTGAGGTAGCCAGAGAGATTTCAAGTCATGAAAAAGGGACTTGTGTAGTTGATCATGAAAATGAAATTGAAGATATGAAAAATGAACTTGCGTGGAGAAAACTGTGAAACAAAAGTTTGTGAGATGATAACTAGAGTCAGAGGAAGAGTGAATCATAGGAACCAATCTACTAGCATTGATGAACTCATGGACAAGAGCCCATGAAGAAGTATTTTGTTTCTTGGTAGTTTTATGTAGGTGCATTGATGATAATGTAGGGGAGTGAATATTTATGATGGAAGAATGGTTGATGAACCATGTATGAGAAAATACTTCCTAGAGAATTGATAAATATAACTGTTGGTGACCCATGTATTCCAATGAATGGTAATTTTTTAATATCCACTTCAAAAATGTTTATGTTTGTAGTTATAAGAAGGTGAATGAATATGAATAATAAATAAGATCAAAATACTGATAGAAATTAAGGAAAAGCGCATAGAAGATGAAGATGAGACCAGTTCAAACGACCGGTGAAAAAGAGAAATGATTGATGACAAGTATTTGTTAAGCAGGAGTATGAAGAAATAACTCCTACTTGTAATTTTTAATGAATAAATTATATTATGGCTTGTATCAATGTAGACAATTTCTATAAATCTACATAAGAATGCAAGATGAGGAGAAATGGGAGAAGTTAGAGATGACGATCTATTGAGAGATTCATGGAGATATTCATGGACATGGTTGACGTAAATTGCTAATTATCATATAATTGTTACAATCATCTATATTTATATAAATGGACCATATTCACAATACAAATATACTTGAGAATGTTATAATTAATATAATTTCCCCTTCATGGGTTTTTGGAGCATACACTCCTGGCATCTCTTGCTTTGTATGTGTATGTATTTTTCTCTTGATTAAATATATCATCACCATGTATTCTTCTTTATTTGATTATTAATTATATACATGACTTATAAACTATATGACTAATTTATTCTATTGAAGGGACTCTCCATTTATTATCTTCTATCACTTACCTTCATTGAATTCCCTACCCTTACTAGTAAGAACATTCATTGGATATTGTATGTCTAAACCAATTTGAGGCTGACATATTTAGTTAGGGATTTATAAATTTCATTAAAGTAGGTTATATCCATTTGGTGCTCCATGTACTTATTGCATTTTCAATGAAGTGTAAGTTAAAAGTTATTTTCATCTACAGTTTGTATGTGATTTTTTTTCCAAGTCCATCTTACCAAGTCATTTATGGATGTAAACTTTATTATCAAATTTATATTATTATATCTTCTCTATAGGTTGTATTGAAAATTTTAACTTTTGTCTTTTCTTCATTTTACAACTTCTTCATCATCTTTTAATTTATGATGTGAATGGTATTCAACATGAGAACAAACAACATTAAAAAGGTGTGAGGGTCCACCATTGTGCAGTGAATAATAATAATAACCTTTGATTATGAGTATTGTCTTCACTTGATTCAACATTTGTTCCTAACTATGTTTTATGCACTTTCTCACCTTGCTCAATAGTTCTCCCCAAACCATTAGATGCCATCTTTAATTGTGTTGAGTCATTTATATGAAAAAAAGTGTTTATGGTTATATATACATTGTTGATTGTTATGTCTAGCTTTCAAAAGCTCATTTTGTTGGATATTACATTTTACTAATCTAAGTGTAAGTTCAGGAGATCCTTTTTCAATCAATTTTCTCTAGATTTTGGCTCTCTTTTATACTTAGCCATTTTCCCTCAATTTTTCAATACTGAAACTACAAATTTTTATCATGAATAATTATAATATCTCATATCTTTTGAATCTCACTATCACCATCCAATTTATTACCTTAATAAAGATATTTTAGTATAACAATTCTTCCCAGCCTTAACCAAGTCTAACTAATTATGAGGTTTGAGTTTTAATATTAGAATTTGCATTTGTAAGTAATTATCAGCGTAGAAATTGTATAATGACATTGCTTCAAGAAATACATGAGAAAGTTTAACCTCTTTCAGGTCCTTTTAAGTTTTGGTTTTGTATGTATTAATAAACAAAAAGTGATGAACATCACAAATTTTCTTCCCTTAGTTCATATTCCTACTTCATATACCATTGTTGGTTATTCCATCAATATGCTATTATCCAAGTTTTCATATTAATTATTTTTTATTTGGTTTTCTTCCCTTAGTTCATATTCCTACTTCATATACCATTGTTGGTTATTCCATCAATATGCTATTATCCAAGTTTTCATATTAATTATTTTTTTTTTGGTTTCATTTTTTTATTTTTATTTTTTATGTTCAAACGTTTTCAATAACATTGTTGAGTGGAAAATGTTAATATGGATCTTTCCTTTTGGAATCAATTTGGAATGTTCTATATTCTTGTTAATGCAAGTTATATCTCTTCATGTTATTTAAAGAAAATTCCACTTCCTAATGTGAATAATTTTTTAATTTTTCCATCTTCTTTCTTTTGTTTCTACAACTAGTGGCAATAGCTCCATCTTCTTTCCTTTGTTTCTACAACTAGTGGAAAGAGAAATAGATCAAACATCTCCACCTAGGGTTGAGAGATCATTCCATTTTTAGATATCATATGTAAAGTAAAATATAGTTAATGTGAAATTTGTTTTCTTATTCTAATTTATTTTCATTTTTTAAACTAATATAACATTGAATCCACCCATAGGTTTATTTCATTCACCACCTTTACATGAGATGACACAACCAACTTTTATTATTCCCTTTGGAAATACACCTTCTTTTTCCATGTCACATTGGGGATGTGTTAAAACAAACATGACTTTATATCCACGAGTTTAGTTTTTACTTCTCTCGTTGTTTTACAACCTCTTCTCTTATGATTTTGTAGAAAGCTAATTTAGTTTTTACTTCTCTCATTGTTTTATGACCTATTCTCTTATGATTTTGTAGAAAGCTAATTGGTGTGGAATTTGTTGTTTGTAGTATATGGTGTGAGATTTTCATGGGCACCATTTCCTAGTGGTTCAGGTACCACAAGTCTACACTACCATTGGTATTCCGATCTCTCCTTTCATGTACCATCATCAAATATTATATTTTGTGGGCGATTATTGTTTCCCGCGCCCACCACCACTTTAAAGGCAATGTTATACTATCGTTGCATGTGTTGCAGGTTTAAGTGCACTTTCTTTTGTTTCCTTGGTTAGCCATGTGCATGCCTTTGTTCCATCTACCATAATTTCATCCCCCTTCCTTGCCACTATAGTTGTTTCATATATGGTTGTTTCATTTATAGTTGATTCCACTATATATGATACCTCAGATCAAGATGTTCGACCAATGGATTTACCACCTAGATAGGATGACCAATCTTTAGCATTGCTCAACATATTCTTGATGAGATCATTAGTTGATGAAATTCTTATCGAGCATATATGGAAATGATTTTAAGCAATTTTGCATTTGTCATTAATTCATTGTTCTAATAGTTATAGGGATGCATCATGGAGAGGTTAATTGGGTCATGGAGGGAAACTCCCTCAAGACTAGCAATCACATCTATGGTGTGTTTTGTTATATTTCATTATAATTGTATTTAGTAATTTTGTTAATTGATTAAATTGTGAAAAATAACTTATATGAATGGTGTTTCCCTTCTATTCTCAAAAAGGCTCACCACTACTCAATGCAAGAAGAGTCTAGCTTCCTCTACCTCGAAGAATAAGAAGATTATATTTGTAGATGCATCTCATAGTGGCAAGAGTGGAGGGGGGCAATGAGTGATCCATTATATATCTTTGGCTCAAGGTGTCATTATGTATCATGGGCACAATGTGCAATTTTGGGCATGAGGTGTCATTATGTGTCTTGGGAATGCAATGACATTATTTTGTAGTTTGGGAAAGAGTTATCATTATGTATCTTGGTCATGACTTGCTATTTTGTAAAAAAATTACTATTATGCCAATTTTGAATATATATACATTGTTGAGTACATGTATAATGAGTTTTTTTATGGTTCAATTTTTTATTAATATTGTGCATTTATTCAATAATTTGTTTATGATATTTTGACAAAGAATGATTATGATGATAATTATATGACAATTACATCGGAATATAACTTGAAAAAATGGGTTCTAACGTCCTTATTATTCTCCACTAGGCATTGAAGTTTTCTCTCTTATGCAACCTTGCTTCTTTCATTGGTAGATATTTTCTTGGTTTAGATCTAGCATATAAGCATGTGATTGGTTCTCAAACCACCATGATCAAAATTGTATCTTTTCTTATGGGGGCTTCTAGAGCTAGAGAGGAAATTTGAACTTCAACATTCCTTGAACTTCAACATTCCTTCAATTTTTAAGTCATTTTAGAACGAACCAAAACACTGAGAAGAGAATTTCTATTAGATCAGAGTGAAACCATGACACCCAACAAAACTTCACGTGAAAGAGTGGTTCTGCCCCCCAAAAAATCGAGGAACGAAAACATATGTAGCCCGCCGATCCATGTGAATGTCGGCGTGAGTATTGGCCAGACATTAATTGGTCAAATTTGCCAGCGTGGGGACCGGGGCTGATATTTCTAGTTTCATAATCTGTGGCTCTGCTACTTCCAGTGCATCTGCAATTATGTTTGAAAGTTTTAATG
The DNA here is from genome assembly GCA_009831015.1 of Picea engelmannii. Taxonomy (NCBI): domain Eukaryota; kingdom Viridiplantae; phylum Streptophyta; class Pinopsida; order Pinales; family Pinaceae; genus Picea; species Picea engelmannii. The sequence continues at coordinate 635,152 of ML784903.1, read as the reverse complement.
GTGAAGAATCGATTTCTAATACATAACAGGAAACGTTCATTCTTACCAGGTGGAACACGGGTCGACTTCTACTCCAAAATTAATAGTCCATGTACTGGACACTGGACTCTCCAGCACTGTAGTCTACGTTGTTACTTATCAACTAAAGGTACGTTCAGCTGCTGATGCTGTATGAAGGTACGTTCAGCAGCTGATGCTGTATAAAGTTATGTTCAAAGTTACGTTCAGCTGTGGATACTCTAAACTAAGATCTAGTAGTCTTGGAGTTCCAGTAAGTTGATAATTTTTTTTTTTTCAAGTTTGGATAAATTCTATTTCATTTTTTTTTTAAGTTTGGATTTACAGGTAGGTTACTTAAATCATTTAGTAAATCAATAGACAAATTCAATTTCACTTTTTCCAAAGTTTAGACTGAGTAAATTAATCAATGGACAAATTCTATTTCAATTTTTCTTAAAAAGTTTGGAGTTCCAATAGGTTCAGTAAGTAAATCAGGACAAATTCCATTTCACTTTTCTTAAAATCTTTGTTCACCAAAACCATTTATATCCTGAATTTATATCAGCAATCTATTTTAATAGGTGGTATTCACTTTTTGAATTATATTAAATATTTATTTTTATGAGTGTCTATTCATAATGATTTAGGATATTGGAAAAAATAATAGATTAATATAAATCAGTTAATTAACCAATAGAATTTGTTTATTTATAAATATTTTTTTATTAATAAAAAAATACAAGATTTTTTTTAAATGTTTTTTTTTTTTTTAATTTATCATAAATATGTTGAAATTTTATTATATAAAATTTAATAGATACACAGTATTGAAAACTATAAAATACTTAATAAGTATATTGAGAATTGTTTTCTAGAATTCATTATAAGAGAGATGTGTAATTCCTTTCATGTTAAATGTGTAATTTTTTTGTGCTTAATATGAAATTGATAGGTAACATTTAAAATTAATGTTAATATAAAATAAAATTTTCAATATTGATCATAAATAGAAAAATAAAAATTTAGATGTCAAGTAAAAATATTTTCAAATGTCCCCGGATGGGGTGTTATTAATGCCCAGGTGTCAAACAGAAAGGACAGGCGATGGCCAACATGGCGCCAGCCACATGACAGGCGCGTGCCCTCCCCTCCCTCTAGCGCCATGCATTTAACACAACCCCATTATAACTAGGGCGTCATTACTTCGAGTGCGCCCTGCTCTGGCTACCTGTCCCCTCGATGGAGCAGTTCAATGGATCAGTATTTACTCTACTCCTATGTGTCCTCCCGCACCAACGCTATTTGCACCATGAACCTCACCAAGAGCACTCGCAGTTTTATTCGTTCTTGGCCTAGTCCTCCGATGGACTGCACTCTCCCCTCCTGCTCCTCGGCTTCATTAACTTACCTCCTATGCTTGATGGCCCTCACTATGCCTTAGTCATGCCAAGAAAGAGAGTGAAGTCCAAACGTGGCTCGGCTTGGAAACCCAGTCGACCGCGCTTGGCGCTCTGTCCCCCGCCTGCACGCTCTCACACTTCATCACCCTCCTCGCCATCCTCCTCGGCATAGTCTGGCCAAAGCCTCAGCGGCCTTTCGCCCCTCTCTTCACCTCACTCCTACGCAGACTGTGCATCCTGCTCAAAATTACAAGAAGGCCTTGCGATTCTGCAAGGCCTACTCTTCGAATTATGACAGGACTTGGACGGCCTGCGTTTTCGTTTGGAGATCTTGGATGGGAAGGGAACACAATTCCTGCAAATGCTCTCAGCATTACAGGGAGTGTGCCACCCTTCAGATGGAGAACCAAATGCAACAGGGAATGAACAACTGATTCTGGCACCAATTGTGCAAGGGATTCCGGAGGAGGAAGCAACATCAGTGGGAGATCCAATGCTCATCGCCACCTCCCGAGATGTGTGGCCACATTACAAGCCTACAACCTGAACTGCACATGTGTCTCTCTGCATGGTCACCTGGGTGTTTAACTTCCATTTTTCCACTTGTAGCTTATAGTTATATTTTGTTTACTTTAATTATGTAAGTCTCAGCCGAAATGTTAAATCGGTTTCCCCCTGTGGGTGATGTAATTTTTGTGGTTAGACATTGTCCTATGACTGGTAGATTAAGACTTTGGTTCTCGACCTAATAGGTTGGCTGAATTGGTTTCCCCTCGGGGCAATTCAGTTATTACAGTCTGGTTAAACCGATGATGTTGTAATTTTTTTATTTTGGAAGGTTTTTTATAGAGATCTTACTTACAAAAAAAAAGAATTCAAATGAAATGGTTAAGAACATGTGTTTTCTACTTGGAGGTCACACATTCAAATCCAGAGGGGTAGGGTATGTATACCTTAGTAGACTTTAAACAAGAAGATCTCATACACCAATTTAGTGTAGTGTCTGACTTGACAAACCTTAAGAATTAATTATTAGTAGTAAAGTAAAATATTTTAATGTCCACCTTAAACAAAATATTTCAATATGTACCTTATGTATTATAAAATAATAAATATAATCAAGCTCATTCACTAAAAACAATTTGAATGAGTTTCAAATAATTTTCTTAATCAATAATAACTTTGATTACTTGGGATTATTTAGAATTTTGTTTAAGAGAATTTTTCCAAGATCACCATAGTTTTGTTGAGTTAAGAGGTTAGGAAGGTTGGTAGTGTGACAAATATTTTGAAAATGAGATTTTTATCCCATGACTTATTAGGAATTGAGGAATACCCACTTTCACTATCGAGCTCGTGAGAATTTCTTCTTATCCTAACAATTTCCTCAATAGTTTAGCCATACATCTTTATGTCATCCTGGCTTGAGTAGATGGTGGTTATTTTGAAGTAGCCTCTTATCTCTGAGTGAAAGAGAAACTTTTCTTTTCTTCCAATAGTTAATATCATTTGAATTTTATATTATTATTTTTATAACTTTTTTTCCAATAATTAATAAGACTTGAATTTTATATTATTATTATTTAAAAAAAAACAATTAATAAGTATTATTTTGTACACAGAAAATTTATTATTGATGATGATGATGATGATTAACGTCCACTAAGACCGAATTGGTCTATCGAACCTTAAGAGGGTAAGTGATTACTTGTGATTCTTTAGAATTTTGTTTCTATGCTCGAAAAGCATTAAGAGAAGCTTTCCAAGATCACCATACTTTTGTTGAGTTAAGAGATTAGGAAGGTTGGTAGTGTGATAAATATTTTGAAAATGAGATCTAATATGGGTATAGGCTGGACAATCTAAGAGAAAGTGCTTTTCATCTTTAACCTTCTTAGTGTCACAAAGGTGACACATGTTGGCAAATGTTTGTATGCTTGTCATTGATGGCAAGTACAACAGTGAAGATGGCAGGATAAGAAGGATAAAATCCCTTGGGGATTCGAAAGTGAAAGCTCAGGAGGAATAACATCGAGGAGAACGCGTGCAACAAAGCTCAAGATACAGGAGTTCGCAAAGGAGAAGGAAGACAAAGATCGAGAGCCGTTGGATGTCATTCAAAAATCTCGTCAGCTGTCAGATCTGACAGGAGAAGCACGAGGTTTACCATCGGGAAAAGCCAAGGTGAAATCCCGAAAGGAGGGTTGACTCATCCGGGTTTCACATATTGGGAATCCTGTGAGCCAATGCATTGCGGCATTGAAAATCTCGAAACCCCGATGAGGAGGTTTGGCTGCAGACATATAGGGGGAGGTCACGTGGACCACGAGCTCAGCCGGAGGGCTCACAAATCCCAGAAGCAGGAGGACCGTCCATCTCAGGGGATTATGTGGACCATTGATCCGACTCCCTATCGGAATTTCGAGGATCGAGAGTTGGAGATGTTAGAGAATATTGACATCAAGAATCCCGAAATTGCGATGTGTGAAATCCCGACTGAACCTGAACCGTCAGATCAAGATGTGATCTAGACCGTCGACCCAACTCACATCAGCAGACCACGTCAGCTAGGGACACGTGGCACAATCAGGTAATGACAAGTGTCAGACTGATTCAACATTTCAGGCACATGTAAGTCATGAATCAGAGTGACACGTGGCAGTATTCAACACGTGTCAATCCACGTGTGACATCAGCAGATGGACACCACATCAGAGTTTCGACGATCGCGTATTGGAAATGTCAAATAAAACAATGCAACAAAAATTCTGATTTCTCGATATGAAAAATCACGATGTAATCTGAACCGTCAGATCAAGATTTGATCTGGACCGTTGATTCCAGTCAATGGAGAGGCATCAGGGATCGAGAGTTGGACATGACAGAGATTATTGACATTAGGAACCCCGATTTAGCGAATATGCGAATTCACGATTTAATCGCAGCCATTGAATAGAGATCAGATATAGACCATTGACATAACTCCATATCGAAGTTTCGCGGATCGCGACATCAAGAGGAATAGAAAACAAGGCAACAAGAATGCCGAAATTGTGATATGCGATATGGTGATTCAATCACATCCGTTAAATCAAGCTTGGATCTGGACCGTTGATGTAACTCCATATCGGAGTTTCAGGGATCGCGACTTGGAGAGGCAAGAACACAATGCAACAGGAATGCCGAAATGCCGAAACCCGATTTAAAGGAAAGATTAATAAAGCTCATCCAACGACGTAGATTAACCTGAAAGAGATATGAGGGATACTGTTGCACGACACAATGAAACTGCTAGAAACCATTGATGGTTTCTACCAGAGGATGCGAAGACACTTTGGGATGACTGACAGAGGAGGTGAAGAGTCTCTGAGAGGAATGAAGATGTTCATGGAGGCAATTGACAGCTGATGAGCATTGAGGCCTGTAACTGAAACAAAGAAGGTGATTTCGACTGTCACAGAGAAGACGAAGAGTCTCAAACTGCTAGAGAGGCTGAGAAATCTCAGTAAAACATATAGTGATGCTGGACACGCGGGGCGAACCACCAGAGAAGATGAAGAGTCACGATGATGATCAGACAGCACTCGAGAGGTGGAGGATTATGGCGTGGATTCAACATGCAGAGGCATTGCGAACATTTCATGCACAAGGTGCGCATAAGCCATAAATACAAGGTACAGAGAAGAGATGATGTTGCTGTTGCTGTTGGAGGTTGCTGTGATTGTTGTTGGTGAAGGTGATTCATGTATGAAGAAGGAGGAGAGTGCAGCAGCTGAAGAGCACAGAAGAGGAACTGTGCAGTGAATGGACATGGTGCACAGAGCATGAAAGGCAGAAGAATAGACAACGCAAGTGATGTGTGCAGAAAGGCAATGAGGCAGACAGAGCAACAAAATGCAACAGAACAGAGATGAGTCTGGTAAGCCATTGTTGAACATCATATCACTGTAATAAGTTTCAGTAGCAAATATCTATATTTTAGGGTGGTTGGGAGGAGCTAGGGAGGACTTGTGTCCTCAAAGGTTCAAGTGGGTGCTTGAACACAGAGAGTTGGTGCTTCCCTCTAGTTGGTGCTAGAGAAACCAGGGAGTTGGTGCTTCCTTCTAGTTGGTGCTAGAGAAACCAGGGAGTTGGTGCTTCCTTCTAGTTGGTGCTAGAGAAACCAGGGAGTTGGTGCTTCCCTCTAGTGGGTGCTAGAGAAAACAGAGACTTGGTGCTCTCAGCAAGTTGCAGCCTGCAAAACTGAGGTTGTAGCCTCATTATGAGTTGGTGCTCATATGTATGATATTGTAAAGAATGTAACCATTACTTATCATATAAAGAAAAAGAGGTTTTTACCTTGCATGGGTTTCCTTGGGAAATATCTGTCTCTGTGTTTCTCATATATTTGAATGATGCTGAAAGTGCCATTGTTTATTTCCTTGCATTATTGTGATCATCATTCAGTGGCTCTACAAAGAGTTTAAAAGAACCATAATTGTTTAAGCACGGAGACAACTGATTCACCCCCCCTCTCAGTTGTCTAACAATTGGTATCAAAGTCAGGTTCCTTTTATCTAAGGGTAGATCCTAGAGCTTAAACATGTCAAGCCATGAAGGAAATTCAACCAATAAGGCCCCTTTGTTCAATGGAACAAACTTTGCCTTCTGGAAAGTCAGAATGAGAACCTACATAATGGCTTTAGGTACAGATGTCTGGGATGTGGTAGAGACTGGTTATGTAAAACCAGTTGTGCTAGCTAATAAGGATGACAAAATAGAATTTAGCTTCAACGCTAAGGCTATGAATGCTATCTTGAGTGGGCTTGCAGAAGCAGAATTTGTAAAAGTTATGCACCTAGGAATTGCCAAAGAAATGTGGGACAAACTCATTAATAGTTATGAGGGTAATGAGAAGGTAAAGGATGCAAAGCTTCAAACCTACA
>ML784903.1:588203-605282 GCA_009831015.1 Picea engelmannii | reverse complement strand
TTTCCTCGGGAAATATCTGTCTCTGTGTTTCTCATATATGTGAATGATGCTGAAAGTGCCATTGTTTATTTCCCTGCATTATTGTGATCATCATTTAGTGTCTCTACAAAGAGTTTAAAAGAACCATAATTGTTTAAGCACGGAGACAACTGATTCACCCCCCCTCTCAGTTGTCTAACAACACACTCTTTCATCCCATGGCATTTTAGGAATTGACCAACACCCAGTTTCACTATGGAGCTCCTAAGAATTTGTTCTTATCTTAGCAATGCTTATTTTTTTCTTTACACTTGGCAAAACAAATAGATAATTTTGATCTTCTAAATTAGGGTTGATTATATCTTTATAATACCTTAATTTTATTTTTTCCTCTAACTCTTTATCACACTACATTTTTTCCTTAAATTTTGATTTGAGGTTTTTTTAATAATATTTATATTCTGCAAAATGACCTGACATGGTGGTTATAACTTGATTTTGAAGCAATTTTAGGTAGCCTCTTGTCTTCCATGTTGTTTAACTTATTCTTATACATTATTTTATGTTTAAAGATATAAAATATTATATTACAATTTCGAAAATACATAATTATCTAATTATTTTGATTGTAACCAAAAAAAAAAAAAAAAACTCATTCTTTAATTTATTATTAAAGAAAATTATCAATTGATTATCTTACTTTTATGAAAAAGTTATGAAAATTTATTATAAATTATTAAAATATGTTATTAATTCATTATGTTACTTATATGAAGAGGCTATACAAATTCTATTACAAGTTATTAAAAGTTATAGTCTCATGGGATAGCTCAGTTGGCAAGATGTGTGCACGCTTTCCCAGTTTGGGGAGAGGTCACAGGTTCAAGCCTAGCTATGAGTCCCTGGGGCTGCTGCTTTTCCACTCCCATATCATCCACTATGTGGGGAAGTATCGGGGTGGGTTCCCAGCGAGTTAATTTCTCATCTGGAAAAAAAACGTTATTAAAACCAATCGTTATTAATTCTTTGTGGTAGTGAGACTTGAACCCCCGACATCTAGGATGTAACAGGTCCCATGCGTGACCATGAGGGCCCGACTCCACATAGCTTATTCATTATCAATAGATTCCTCAAAATGAATCTATTGATAATGTAATGGCCCAGCGCAATATGGTTTTGAGAAATGAATATCAAAATTTTGACCAAAATAAAAAATTGATGTTGAATTTTTGTATTTAGAAATTATCTAGTGCATGGTTTTGAGAAATGAGTATCAAAAGTTTGATGAGAATAACAAATTGATGTTGAACTTTTGTATTTAGAAATTATCTAGTGCAAAGAGATTAGCTAGGTGTTGTAAATTGCAGTATGGGGATAGTGTAGAATGGGACATGTTGAGGTTTTAGCTTTATGTTATGTTATATAATGTTATATTTAAAAAAATAAAATAAAAATAGATTTAATTTAAAAAAAAAATGAAATTAATTAAAATAAATTATTTTCAATTAAACATTTATAAATTTGACTTGGAATGAAATAATAATAAAAAATGCATCTACTTTATGTATATCATGATGTGAAAATCATGGATGATTGATCTCGATTTAGGAGTGAAACGAATTGATTAACAGATTGAGTACAATAAACAAAGAGATATGGAGAATAACACAAATATCCAGTGAACAATACCTTCTATTAAATAATGAAATAGACTGAAACTATAAAACTGCAGAAGTGAATGGTATATTATTTTTGAGAAATGAATATCAAAATTTTGGCGAGAATAAAATATTGATGTTGAACTTTTGTATTTAGAAATTATCTAGTGCAAAGAGATTAGCTAGGTGTTGTAAAGTGCAGTATGGGGATAGTGTAGAATGGGACATGTTAAGGTTTTAGTTTTATGTTATGTTATATAATGTTACATTTAAAAAAATAAAATAAAAATAGGTTTAATTTTTAAAAAATGAAATTAATTAAAATAAATTCTTTTTAATTAAAAAACAATTAAATACCTATAAATTTGATATGGAATGAAATAATAATAATAAAATGCTTCTACTTTATGTATATTATGATGTGAAAATCATGGATGATTGATCAAGTTTTAGGAGTGAAACGAACTGATTAACAAATTGAATACAATAAACACAGAGATATGGAGAATAACACAAATATCCAGTGAATAATATCTTCTATTAAATAATGAAATAGGTTGAAATTATAAAAACTGCAGAAGTGAAACACTTGCTCGAATGGTGGTAGCTATCTCTGAGAAGAGATGTGGCTGCTACTCGCATCCGTCTGAGCATAATGGATTATAATGAGGCTCCAGAGGCCTTTTTGATATTACTCATGAATGTCAAAACCCTAGACATCCAAAATCCTAACCCTAGAACGTGAAATGCCAAAAGTCATGTGGGCCCTATGGAGAAGTTGGTGTAATTTGGTACCTCAACTTCCCAGGGTCGTAAATTTTGCATACGACCTTCGTTTTAGGCACGTGATAGCCCGTTGGAAAGGTCTTTCAGAGAACTACACATTATGTCGTCAAATTGTGGCTTCATCTACAATTTGACTATGGAGAGCCAAAAAAACAATGTTTAGGGCCCCAAAACGGCTTTGGAAGTATAGCAAGATGTGTTGACATGAAAACATGCAAAATAAGCTAGTTGGATTAGGCATGAGGCCACACGTATCCACCTGGAGGATGTGTGGGGCTTCAGACATCCCCAGAAGTGCAGAACCCACAATTACAAAGCAATACAGAAGAACGTGCTGAAAAAAAATGGACACACGAGGAGCCAGTTGGAATAGGTGGGTGGGGTCAATATCCACCCGGATCAATCCCCCCCCCCGCCCCCTTAGGAATAAATAGTCTCCATTGTGTTGAGTTCCCCCATTAGGTGAGGAAACTTCTGCTGGATTTGGCCCCAGGTGAGCCTCTTGCCTTGGTGTAGGAGTTTCCCTGCGTTGACAACCTGATAAAGATGGATTCGTTGTTGGTGAGTGCCCTTGACTTGTGTGTCCACTATCTGATCAGTGGATTATTGTTTCATGCAATCAACGTTGAGCTCTGTTGGTGTGAGTTGTTCTGCGATCTCGGAGGTGTCCAATAATGGTGAAAAATATGGTCGAAGGAGGTCCACATTGAATATTGGATGCAGACCAAGGTAGAGTGGAGTGTTGAGCTCAAAAGAATTGCTACCCACAACCTTGGTGATAGTGTACAACCCATAACAAAGTGGGCGAAGCTTCCGATGGGGCTCGGTGAGACGCTCCTTCTGCAAATGTAACCAGACTTTGTCGCCAACCTGAAACTGGTGTGGTACCCTTGTTGATCATGGCGTTGCTTGTACTTAGCATTATATTTCTCCAACCTGGACTTGTTGGTGGATGTGTTAAATGTGCTCAATTAATCTCGCGGATTTTTCTATCATAGACTGATCAAGGGAAGAGTCTGTCTGTGCGGTGGCAAGAGGAACTGCAACATCAATGGGTCCCAAGGGTTGGAATCCCAAACCTACCTAAAATGGGCTATGACCGGCGGAACTATGGAGAGCCATGTTGTAACTGTGTTGGACATATGGGAGACTCTCGTCCCATGTACGTGGATTCTTAGAATTGTACATGTGTAGGATGTGCACAATCATCCGATTGACGACCTCTATTTGGCCATCGGTTTGAGGGTGGAGAGAAGTGGATTTTGTAATCTTCATGTCCAACAGAGACCAGAGACTCAACCAAAATATGCTAAGGAACCTATTGTCTCGGTCGGAGATGATGATCTTTGGTATCCCAAGTGGACCCACACTCGTTTGAAGAAGAGCTTGGCAGTATCTTCCACTGTGACATTCTTCCTACAGGTTGTGAGGATGGCCATATTCGAAAACCGATCAACGACCACAAACACACAGTCATTTCCTTGCTTGGTGGACGACAAGCTAGACATATAATCCATTGAGATGGAATCCCAAGGCTTCTTGGGAATAGGAAGAAGGGTATATAATCCTTTCCTCTTGATGGTTGGCTTGGCAATGGGACAAGTAGTGCAAGATCTGATATACTTGCTGATGTCCTATCGAAGTTTTGGCCAATAAAAATGTTTCTGAAGAATGACCACAATTTTCTCTACACCAAAATGTCCTGCCATCCGACTGTAGTGGGCTTCCCAAATCATATTTGCAGGAACACAGAGATGGCCTAGGTGGCATAATATTTTTTCCTAAATGTGAAAATTAGTGACAGTTGCACTTGTACCCAAGAGCTGATATGTGGTGGCGAATTCTGAATATTGCTGATAAATTTGGGGCCACTCATATGCTTCACGTCCACAGGAATGGAGCATAGTGGTGAGTGCAGCCACATGAGGCCAACTAAGGAATTCAACGACACGATTGGAGATACATGTCTTATACTTGATGTTGAGATGGAACTGTTACAGGTCAGTGGACCACTTCTGATGGCGATTGTTCTGCGATTTCTGTTGTGTCTGTATGAACTGCAGAGGCTTGTGATCATTTTGTATGATCGTCTCTTTTTATAGAATGTAATTTTTCCATTGACGATAGGCTTGTAGAATGGAATACATTTCCTTGTCATAGGTGGGGTATTTTCAGACAGTATCGGAGAGTGTCTCACCATGGTATGCCACCGGATTTTTGTGCTGAGTGAGAATTGTGCCCACATCATAGCCAGATGCATCAGTCTCAATATTGAATGGTTGATGTGGATTGGGAAAGGAGAGTACTAGCGCTGAGCACAAGTGATGTTTAAGATCATCGAATGCTTTTTGTTTCTCCTTCCCCCACACGAACTTGTCCCTACCATCGCCCTTGGTCACCTGGCTAAGGGTCCATGCAATATGGGAGAATCCCAACATGAACCGTCGATAGAAGTTGACTAGTCCCAAAAATCTTCGAAGCTCGATCAGTGTGGTCGAGGCTGGACAATCACGGATGATTTGGATCTTAGCTAGATCAACATGTACTCCATTCTCATCAACAATGTATCCCAAGTATTGGACCTTGTTCATGCCAAAAGAGCATTTTTCCAAGTTGGCATACAACTTGTCCTGCCGCAGAGTGCTCAAAACCTGCTGAATATGTCGCATGTGCTCCTCCCACGTTCTGTTGAAGATGAGGATGTCATCCAAATATACCACCACAAAGGAGTTGGTGAAGGGTCTCAATACATCATCCATCAACCTCATGAAAGTGGCTGGTGCATTTTTTAAGCCAAAGGGCATGACTAGACATTTGTAGAGACCTTCTTTATACTTGAAGGTTGTCTTCCATACATCAGTTGGTTCGATGGGAACCTGGTGGTAGCCAAACTTTAGGTCAATCTTATTGAAGAAATTTTACCCCTTGAGTTGGTCAAGAAGGTCATCAATCCTGGGAATGGGGTAGCAGTTCGTGACTGTGATTTTGTTTAAGGCTCTATAATCAATGTAGAGTCACCAAGTCCCATCCTTATTCTGCACCAGTACAATCAGGCTTCTGTAAGGGGAGGAGTTGGGTCTGATGTGCCCCTTTTGAATAATCTCTTGGATCTGACGCTTGATTTCATCATTTTCCATCAGTGAGTGCTGATAGACTGGTCCATTAGGTAGAGGTGCGACAGGGGTTAGATCAATTGAATGCTTGACTTGGCAGTGTATCGGTACCCCTGTATGTGAGGAGAAGATGTATTTGTATTATTCCACAATCCCGTCCACTTGCTTCTACTGTGAAGAGAGGCACTATGTAGAAGCCATGGATGTGGTGACAATCTTCTTCTTACCGTGAGAACGGATCACAAAGAAGACAAAATTATCGGTCTGTGAAATGACCTTACTACATTGTTTAGCATATATTAAAGAAATAGCAGTAGGCGGTGCTACCTTTGGGATCTTGTACAATTGTCTACCCAAAGTAATAATAACACTACGGGGTATATACTCATACACAACATGATGCTTCCACAAATATGGTTTTCCTAAAAGAACATCGAAAACTTCAAGGGGAGAAATATCACACAGTACCTTATATTTGAAAGGCTTGATGCCATAGGACAGACGACACTGTTGGCTGACACGATGATCTCTTCCTTGGCCAAGCCAGGCGATGGTGTAGTGATGCAGGTGCGATGTCGTTGGTAGGTCTAGCCGCTTGACGACCTTTGCTGAAATCAGTTTCTTCTGACTACCATTGTCGACAATGAAATGAATCAAATCCCCCTTGACCCACATTTGTGAGTGAAATAGGTGTTCCTGTTCCTCTAGTTCTTCTGGTTCGCTTGACCAGAATTTGGTGGTAGAGACAATGGAACTAGGTTCAACATCGATAATTCGCTTCCCTCCTTCAGGATTAGACTCGGGATTAGAATCGACCTATGACTCGAAAGCCTTCATCTCGGCCATGAGGGACTGCTTGGAGTCAAATTCTTCAGTGTTGTGCCAAGAACTTTTATGGCACTCACACCATTTTCCTGTGTCCTTCTTCGTCTTCTCATTTCCCTTCTTTTGTTGCAGCTTGGATTGGTTTCCCTGAGGGTGGCCATCTCAACTTGGTGCCTTGCTGTGTCGGTTGGGGCTGCCTTTTCCCTACTTCAGCTGTGAGGGGTTTGCAGATCCAAACTCTCGTCATTTATGCTTAAATTTATGCTCAATCATGACATCATATCTATAATTCATGCCCAAAGAGGTGATGTCTAGGAACTCCATTTATATTTGAATGTATCTATGCAAAAAATCGTGGTATTTGAGCACCAGATGACGCTCAAAGTCTTTGATACCCAATTTGGTGCGTAGGGTATGGAAAATATTGGTGAAATCTGGTACTATCTGGTCCCTTTCTTGACGTAGGGTGGTCCATCTGGTGTACTAGTCCTCATAGCTTCCAATGGGGTAGTAATTTTCTTTAATGGCATCACGGAAGGAATCCCATGTAGGGACCACCACAAACATTGTACATTCCTCCATGGCCCTTTTCTCATAGTAAGTATCCAACCAATCTTTAACATGGGGAACGACCTTGAGGAGTGAAAAAGTGATCTTTTCCCTATCGGAAAAATTGTGGACCGAAAAATATCCTTTGAGTAGATTCAACCATTTATCGACATCATCTGCATCTATCAGTCCTTCAAATAATGGAATATCAAAATTTACCTGTACCTTAAAGGGGATTGCATGGCCTCTTGAAGAAGATGTTTCTCCTATGGGCATCTGTTGAAGGATCTTCGTGAAGTTGTCCATCATTTCATTCCTTTGTCATGCGAGGGCTTCCTCGAGCAAAATTTTAATAGGATCTCATGCTCCATCATCTTTCTTTTCATCCCCCATGGATTGTTTTCGGTCTTGTACCGGCCGAGCTGGTAATGGCTCGATTGGTTTGATTCCTAACTTCTTGTACCCAGATCTTGTCAGGGACATGCACGAAGAAAAATAAATGAATAGCAGACCGGTATGATACCACTGATCTAGATTTAGGATCAGAACGAACTAATTAACAGACTGAATACAATAAACATAGAGGTATGGAGAATAACACAGATATCTAGTGAACAATATCTTCTATTAAATAATGAAATAGGTTGAGACTATAAAACTGCAGAACTGAAACACTTGCTTGAATGGTGGTAGCTATCGTTGAGAAGAGATGTGGCTGATATGCACATTCGTCTGAGAAGAATGGATTAAAATGAGGCTCCAGAGGCCTTTTTGATATTACTCATGAATGCCAAAACCATAGACATCCAAAAACCTAACCCTAGAAGGTGAAACGTGAAAATTCATGTGGGCCCTATGGGTAAGTTGATGTAATTTGGTACCTCAACTTCCAAGGCTCGTAACTTTTTCATACGACCTTCATTTTAGGTGCATGATAGCCCATTGGAAAAAGTATTTTAGAGAACTACACATTCTGTTGTCAAACTCTAACTCTGTCTACAGTTTGACTGTGACAAGACAAAAAAACAATGTTTAGGGCCCCAAAACGGCCCTAGAAGTACAACAAGATGTGCTGATATGAAAACATGAAAAATAATCCAGTTGTATTAGGCGAGAGGCCACCTGTATCCACCTGGAGGATGTGTGGGGATTCATACAACTCCAAAAGTGTAGAACCTACAATTACAAAGCAGTACAGAAGAATGTGCTGGACAAAAATAGACACACGAGTAGCTAGTTGGAATAGGTGAGTGGCCACCAATATCCACCTGGATCAATGATGTTATAAGAGTTACACAATTATTGTAAGTTCACTTAAGAATACATCAAGTGTCTTAATGTATTGAAATATTAAAGTTGTGTTAGAGTTATTGATTTGTGTTTGCACTTTCACTCAAGGAATGAGGATTTTCACATTTAACCCCTATAACATATTGTACAACACTAGTTTCAGAAATCTATGTATAGATGGAAACTAGAGAAAAGGGTGAGATTGACAAGAAGATTTGTTCAAAAGAAGGAAGAAAAACAACTAAATATCCCCTCTGTGCAATGATTTAACTGTTAAAGTCTACAGAGGTATAAATACCCTACCCCCTCTAGATTTGAACTTGTGACCTTCGGTAGAGTTGTGGAGGATGAATTAACATCTTAGTAGTATGATTTGGTAGATGGTGTAGAAGATTTGAAAAAAATCTACCACTCCACCATGAAGTAGGCATAGTGTTAAGAACATAAAGTTGTTAAGACAAAAAATAATTAGACTACGATATTCAATCATGTGTGTGAAGATGACAACTTGAGTATGTTGGGTAGATATTATAGTGAAGAGAAGTCTAACATGTGACACAAATGTTGGTTATAGTTGGAGATAGACTGTTGGGTATAGTTTTAAGTGAAGTTGCTCCATCTCTCAGTGACTGGATAGAGATGCCAAGATGATGTGAGTTTGCAAGAGAGAGCTACAATGTAATATGAAGATGAGGAAAGTGGATATCAAAGAGAGAAAGTGGATTAAATTTTAGCAAATGTATAATCATGAAAACAGTTTAGAAGCTTAATATGGTGTGCAGGCATGCCAGAAGGATGTGATTTTCAATCACCTGGGGAGTCTAATTAAGTAGCATCAATGAAAAAATAGAGCAATCCAGAGGATAAAAAAAAACCAAGAAATATATCTATGGTCAAAGAAAGGATGAGAACGTTATTGGCAATGACAAGGAGCCAGGTGGAAAAGATAGAGGTGAGAATGAAATTGATACAGTGAACATTGACAACTCTGAGTTAAATAAACCCATAAATCCTAAACAATGATGCAAGCATGGCTATCAAAGGAGAAGACTAGAGAGAAAAGGAGAGGAAAATTCTTGAAAAATAAGTTGGTGAGAAGAGAAGGTAAATTGTATCCCTTTAGGGACTTCATGTGGATATCAAGGTTTTTTTCCTAGCAACATAAATTTGAATAGAACAAAAATTGATGTTGACACCCATTTTTATGCCCTATGAGGGTTTTCGTGTGGAATGGCTAGGAGCTATGTTGATAATTTAAATGGTCATAGACCATGGAATATGTACACTTGAATTTGAAGAGAATAAAAATTGAGGTTCATGGTGATTTTTATTCCCTACAAGGGTTTTCCACTATACAATAATCATAAATGGTGGTGTAATTGATTATGTTGTTTATGCATTATCTATGAATTTGTTTTTGTAGTAATGATGAAATTTGTAGGACAATTATTGTTTTGATTGTAATGTGGTCGTCGATTGTTATGGTGTTAATTAGTTAGTACATGCTCATACAAAGAAGACATTGGTGGGAATTAGTGATTGTTTGTTTTCCAATATAAAATGAATGTGTATGGTGGTCTGATTAATTGTGTTATTGATGCATTTTCCTATGAATATGTTCTGTGTATGTATCAAGTAATTCCTTGTATTTGTAAGATTATCCTAGATTTGATAACGATGTGATCACTTGTTGTTATATGGTGTTAATTAGTGATCACATTTCCATACAAAGAAGACATTAGAAAATGAGAATATTGTGTTGGGATAGAGAGCACTAAGTACCTTCGAAAAATGCCATTAAGATAGTTTCCCAAACCTTGAAGTGAAAGGTTCTTGGCTAGAACTTGAAAATGCACAAGGTTCTAGACATGAACATGTCATTCCAAGGTTCTAAGTGTTATAGAGTTATTTTCCACCTAATAATTATGTCGTTATCACCTAAATATCACCTAATCACTAGGTCATTATCCCCTAGAAACCCCTCATTTTAACCCTTAAAACCTACCAATTTTTCCTTGGGTTTTCAGTTGAGTTTCTTCCCCGTCACTCCCTTTCTTCATTAAAGGAGTGACCAGAAAAGGATGGTTGCACCCTATGTCTTTCCAAGGAGATACATGTCTCTCTTTGTAAGTGTCAAGGGAGCGACCAGGTCTAGAAGCTCCATTTTTTGGTTTTGTTCCAAAGAATAAGATTGTTCACTGATTTTTCGGGGTTTTTTCCATTATGAGCCCAAGAATATTATCCTAATAGATATATGGAATTATCTCTAAAGCCCTATAAGAACAAATCCATTTCCCATGGAAAAAGGGAGGAGGAACGAGCTACCAAAGTTACTCTGATGATTTGGTTGCAAGACTTGGGAAAGGAGCTTGGAAGGAGGTCATCTCTTAAGTCTACATATTTGTAAGTTGTAATATTGCTTCTTTGATTAATAGAAGATGTACTAGATGTTTCCCTATATCCAATTGTTCATCTAATTTTATTATTCATTGGTAGAGAATTAGTATAATTATTTGTTATGATATACTATTAGATCTATTGTCAA
Organism: Picea engelmannii; assembly: GCA_009831015.1. Lineage (NCBI taxonomy): Eukaryota > Viridiplantae > Streptophyta > Pinopsida > Pinales > Pinaceae > Picea > Picea engelmannii. Next base: position 594,537 of record ML784903.1, on the reverse strand, counting down.
TCCATGAATGATTGCTTTGATCTTTGGGAGGTTTTTGTTTTCTTATGTGCAATGTCAAGCTACTAGGAACTTCCTTATTTTATGTTTGTATTCCTATATTAGGAGTTGGTAGAACCTAAGGGATCTCAGATCCTGCAGGGTACAAAATCCCTACAATAGACTGACAACCATACTGGGGAAGTTTTTCTCCATGTATTAATCCCCTTAGATTGTTGAATTTTTTAATCTTCTTTCTAGAGACATCCTCCCATTTAAGTGTTATTGTTCCATCCCAATCATTTCCCCACTCTTTTACGAGTCTAGTTGAAGAAACCCATATCCCATATATGTTAGATCTCATCCACAACTACCCTTTTTTCATTTCCCAGGTCTGGTCACCTTTTCCCTATGTAAATAGAGTGACAAACCTCCCTATGGTTACCCTTTTTTCTATATAAGGGAGTGACTAGCTATCCTCCTAGGTTAACCAGGGGTGACCCCATTTTTTGGTCACCCTTTATCCCTTCACAGGGAGCAATCGATCACTCTGTCTCCCCTTATAAGGGAGTGACTGATTTATTGGGAACTCATTTTTTAAGGCATATCATTCAAAAACACCACTAAGATATATTTTTTGTGGCCCTCTTCAACAATCTAGATCCACTTGGGATCTGCCTTAGATTCCTTGTTGTGAATTTTACAATTTTTGTGAATTTTTTTTCATTTTTCTTGAAAATATTTCCTCTCTTTCTGTATGCCACACATCTGTCATATTATTGAACTTCTTGTTGCATTGTTATGACCAGAACTATCTTCCTTGACCTCCTCAAGTATTCTACAGATCCTTGGCATCTCCATGAGAGATTGTTTGGATAAATTTCTCTTTGATTGTTTTCCCACTCTTGCTTTAATTTCTTTGAGTGTTGATTGTTTTTCAGTCATTTGGAAGACATTTTTTCCATTTTGAAGCCTTGAGTTTTGCGTGTTTCAATTTGGAATCTTTTCTTTGTTCCTTCTTATCTCATTTTCAGTGCATTACACATTATAGATTGAAAGAAAAGAAATAGAAGGAATCCCTTTCAAATTGCATTTACTTGAAAAGAGAAAGCATACAATTTTGTTGGAGTGTTTTCAAAAGTAGCTTAGGAAATTTGTTTGCTTTGATATTGTGAAAACTTCATTTCATCCTTTGGAATTGTTGTCCATTTCGTTGAAAATAAAATTAAGATTGCATGTTGTTGAGTGCTTACTTGTCATTATAAACGAGTAAGGAACTCCCCTCCTTCCTTTAGCTAGATTTCATCAAAAATGAATTATTACATTGCATCATTATTTGCACCTTTTTGGAGTCGAGTCCTTTAAACATCATCAGTTTCACTACCGCACCCTTGAGTAAACCAACAACCATAAAATCAATAACTTAATAAAAGTGATCTAGAAACTTTTCGTTTTAGGGATTGTACTTCAATAGTAGCTTAGGATAGAGTTTTGGAATAGGCTATGAGGTCAACAATCCAAAGAAACCAAAACCAGATTAGAATCTTGCGATAGGGAGAGAAAATCTAATTTTCATATAAGCATAGCTAGGACCCCCCTTGTTGGAGTAGGAATTTTTGGGACTAGGCGTAGTAAGCAAGGAAAAGTGGGCCAAATGGAACAACGGGGGCTAAAAAAGAAGGAAGACCAGCGCAACAAAAGGAAAATGAAGAAGCGCACGACATGATTTGCAGAAATCCGATGCATATGTCGATAAACCTAGCCATGTTAGGGTTAGTTTTTTGGAGTCGTAATTTAATGGTTTTAACCCATTTTTTAGTATAAATAAGATGTTTGAGGTAGATTGAACGACCATCTTAGTATTATTGTAACTTTTGTGTGCTATATTTTTGGTGTCCTTGTTGAGAGAGAGTATCATAATTTTTGTTAGAGTCTGTATTTTGATGAGAGTTGTGGAGCACCGATGGAGTTGATGTAACTGAGGGTCAAGTCACAAGTTGTAGAGCTTGGTGTGATGTTGGTCTACCTCACCACTATTCACATATCCTATGATGTAATTCACGCAATTCCATTTTGATGATGAAAAATAAATAAAAAGAAGATATTTATGGACGTAGCCCCAGGGGGGGTGAACCATGGTAAAACCCTGTGTTGCAATGTGTGTGAATGGTTTTTTTATTTCTGCACTTATGGTTAAATGGTTAGATGAATGAATGGTTTTAATTACATCACACACTAGAATGTGTATGGAAAATGAATATTATGAATGAATGAAATAGTACATCCAATTAATGGTATGATAGAATGCATGGTTAAGTAGAAATACAAGTAAGAAGAATAACTCCAATCCCTTCCATGAATGCAGACACTTGCATTCTGAAGTCACCCATAAATCATCTCAGATGAGACTACGTTGTGCACTCTATGCATGATGTATCCTTTTGGTTTACCAGAAGGGCCGATGGTGGAAATGGTTTTGTTGGAGAAATAAGGTAGAATCTGAATCGACCCATACATCCAACAAATGGTTCTATTGTCGGCTGGAACTCAGAAGAAAAAATAGGAAGGGGTTTGGTGAAGAATATGCAGTGGTAGAAAGGGATGTTCAGGCCATGGAATCGTATGAAGCAAGAGATTGAGAGATGTTTAGAGACAAAGCAGTTGGAGTTTGTGGAGAAAGATAATAAGTATTCTAGGTATAAATTGCGCCAATACCTATAGAGGTACGTGTTTACTGATTTTCATGAAGCATATTTATGCTATTTTCTAGAGTTATTATAGGAGTGGATATTAAGGTTGAAGGATACCCATATGAATAATCATATTAGGCTAGTAGAGTGGACTGTTGAAAATATTGCGCGATTGGAAAAGGTTAATAACAACTTCATGCACATAATGGATTTCTGGTTAGACAATATTATTCTGGGGTTTAGCACTGAGTTTGCAGTAGATACAACAAAGTCATATGTTGTTGTAGAGAAGGATTTATTGAAGGGACCCAGAGGGAGGTACATTAGGTTTCTTTACACGTCGATAAAGATCTTATTACATGATGACCATGGAATTAGACAACTATATCACTTTGTGTGGATGGGGGAGTTGGGGGAATCATTAAGGAAGATCTGAGAAATGGAGAAGGCTCTGGAGAGTATCTAGAAGAAGGAAGCAATGGACCCTGTCATGATGGATAATGAATAAACCAGGGAAATCATAAGGAAAGTAGGTGTGACGTGCAGTATAAGACCCTACCAATATAATATCAATATCAAGAAGAGGGAAGTAGTTGAGAGAGAGGGATTGGAAAGTGATGAGGAAGAGGTAGAGGATATTCGTGTCACAGGGAATATTGAGGATATATTGTGTGTGATATATGGGAGGAAAACCATAGGTCATGGGTCTGGCATAGAAGAAGTCTCTCCATTCCATATCCGAATTAGTGTGGAACCCACAACCCCATGAGGGACTAAGATATTTGAAGAAAAAAAAAGGCTAGTCATCAAGTGATTAGTGGTAGAAGAATTTTCACAGGACATGGGTCCAATGGAAACTCAAGAAAAAGTGTAAGTTCAACAAGTAGCAATCAAGTATATACATCGTGCAGAGGTGGTAGTTCAACAAATTTCACAATGGCGAGACACAATCCAACTATTAGGTTACTAGAGTTCCGAGGGGACAAGTCAGATGATCCAAAAAAGCATTTTTTTATTTGTGAGAAGATATGGGAAACAAAGTAGATTACAGAAAAAATACAAAGGTCACGCAGTTGGAAATCACCTTTAGAGACTGTGCACTAGATTGGTACATGGGTCTCACAAGAAATGACCCAACTAGAGTACCTACAACTATAGTATATGTGAAGAGGCAGTTAATAAATGAATTTTAGAAACCAAGCTCAGAAGACCGATTTATGAATGAAATGATAAATATTAAGCAGAAAGTAAGAGAATCAGTTTGGGAAGTGGAACAAAAGTTCAAGAGGCTAAATGGTAAGTTAAAGTACACTATTATTGATACACAACATAGACATTTGTTTGTTAATTCTTTGTTGCCACACTTGAAGTGTTCTTTGAGACAACAAAAATTCCAAAGTTAGGTTGAGGCTTTGCAAGCAGCCTTACATCTAGAGGAAAATCAATACAAGCATATAGATCTAGTTGTGGATGAGCTGAAGAAATATTTGAAGAACTTAAGACTCAAGTTGAATCAGAACAAAAAAAAAAAGGAGAAAAGAGAATATGTTTGGTGTACAATGTGCAGGACAAAAGGCCATCACAAAAATGAGTGTCCATTATTTGCGTAGTGTATTGGAGTGGGTATGCCAAACTCTTTATCTTCATAAGGACCATGGTGTGATATTTTCAAAACACATGGGAATTATCCCTATAATTTCCCTCTTATGAAAAAGTATCATACAATACCGAAAAGTCTCTTTTGTAAATTTTTCATGTTAGTTGGACATGAAGGCAAGGATTGTAGAATCTTGTAGATGATGAAAGAATGGATTGCAGATACATACATGGTGCAGGATGAACATGTAACAGAACAACCTATGCAACAATTGCAATATACTAATATACAACAACCTATGCAACAATTGCAATATACTAATATACAACAACCTCAATATAATAACGTGCAATAGTTTTTATCACAACCACAGTATACTGCGCAATAATTTCAAGGGAAACAACAGTATAATCCAGCACAACAGTGTACAACACCACCACAGTACACTGACATGCAATTGTAGTACAGTCAAGGACCTCAATATAATACACCATGAAAATATAATCAGGGAAACATAGGAGGCTTCAGAGGAGGAGGTCGTGGAGGAAGAGGCCTTGGAGGAGGTTGAGGACCAGTTGTTTGTCATAATTGTTAGAAACTAGGGCACTATGCAAGAGACTGCCCACAACCCCTTGCAACATGTATGTATTTTCACACAACAGACAATGAAAAAAAATAAATTCCAACACTTTTGATAAAGATACAGGACAAGAGGAACCAGAAAAAACAGAACATGCAATGGATCGAGGTGGAAAACGAAGAAGAGGACAGGAAGAGTATTGACATAGTTACTAGAGGTGGAGCTAATACAAGAGAAGATTCAACCAAGAAGGATCAGGACTAGTACCAGTGGGTCAAGAAGAATACAACACCTGAACAAAAGTTTGATGCACACAAAGAGAAAGAGATATTTAGAGAAGCTAGGTAGGAGATTTTGAAATAAATATTGCATCTAATTCTAAAATAAATATTGCATCTAATTCAGGAACAAAACCATAATATGAGATACATGTGTATGACATGCCTTAATTATTTGATCATACCAATCAATATAAATATTCATACCAAGTAAGTAACTTAAGAAACATTTTTGGTTCGTGTAAAATTGTTGAATGATAAAAATTCCTTACAAGTACTGCAGAATTTGTTAGAAAAGTGTAATCCTGGGGAAGAAGGGGTAAAAAGAGTAAATCAGGTCCATAAAAAGAGAAGAACTAGCAGGGAATTTAGATTGAATGCCAACATAGGAGATTTAAATATGGGGGATATCATACTAGACTTAGAGTCTGAAATCAATGTTCTTCCAAAGACTTGGGAAGATATGGGAGAACCACAATTGGGGTATTCACCTATTCACTTGAAATTGAAAAATCAACATAGAGTGGTGAAAATTGGTAGGATGAAGGGGATTATAGTAGATTTAGATGGTGTGCACACTATGGCATACCTTGAAGTTATTGATATAGTAGGTAATACTTCACCATATCTAGCATTGTTAGGTGTGGATTGTGTTGGACACACCTACCACACTTAGAGGGGGGGGGTGAATGAGTGTGGGGCTCTTTTTCCCAAAACTTCCCTCTTGCACAAAAACTCATCAATTAACATTCAACGTTTATTCATTACCCATTGTTGTCATTTATAACTAGTTATATGTGAGCACATATCAGCAACATATATCAACAATATATCATCAACAAGTCATCACCACAATGAACACAAAGAACACAATATGTATGTACAATTTTCTTTTTATTACGGACTACAATCCTTGGGGTTTATCAGCAACAATTGAATAGAGTACAACTCTACAAGAGAACCAGCTCTATATGCAAGACTCAGCTTGCATTCTCAGCACCAACTGAGATGAGGAAACAATCCTCAACAGATATCAATATGTACCATAAACAAGAGCATCAACCATGCACCAACCTGTGCCATAAACAAGTGCATCCAACCATGTACCAAGTATATACCAATCATGTGTCAACTACTCATCAACAATGACTCATCAATATGTACCAACATCATCAACTATACACCTCATGTATGTGCCAACTCATCAACTGCT
>ML784903.1:542096-580577 GCA_009831015.1 Picea engelmannii | reverse complement strand
AGGATAGTTTCACCAACAATTTCCTTGATCTTCATCTCATTATTCCTCATACAAGCATGGGTCCTCCAACCTTTCTTCTAGGATAACTCAATCTGTAAAGCGTCTTCCCATGAGGGATTTCACCATAAGGGGACCACTTTGGATTTCATCCGTTTTTACACCTTATAAATCATGATAAGACAATAATGAGTCATCTATACATTTTTCCAACAATGCATCATATACCAATGGAACCACATCGATCCATCTTCATCATGTATCAGTGAAAACTCATTGATCCATCTTCATATATGCATTCTCATCAAGGAAAATACATATTATATTACATAAACCATCATTCAATCAATCCTTTGACATCAATCAATCACTTGACATCAATCAATGACATCAATCAATCAAACCATTGGCATCAATGACAACATGATCCAACAGATTGGTATTTTGATAACCGAGATATTATCAACTTGAAGACAAGAAAGATGATCTTTGAATCATGGGAATATAGAGTTATAACACCATTGGATCCCTCAGAAGGTGGAAGGTATGTGGAACCTAAGACAGAAAATATTCTTACAGAAGATGTAAATCAGTTATACAAAACAACCATGCACGAAGAATATTATATCAACCCAGCTGTAAATGACATGCTCAGTTGGAGGAGTATTCATTCTTGTGCTTCAGAATCTAACATGGGACTGGAAAAATTGCAGCAACGACTACATAAATTATCTACCTGAAGATGTGCCAGAATGACGCGTGCACTGAGATGGGCTTGTATAGAGGTAAGAGAACCTCCTACTTTGTATGGATTGAATGACTTCGAATAGTTTTTAATGAATTTCGAGGTAGATATTATGGAAAACGAGAGATTATCGACATTAGATATTTCTTTAAAATCTACGCATGAAATATGGTGGGGTACACATAAGGAAAATATCAACAATTGGTTTCAGTGCAAAAGGTTATTGCACATGAGATTCAGCGTAGAGTAAGAGCATAGATATGAGAAGAAATATGAGGGATTTGGACAACCTAAAGAACATGTATATAAGTTCATAGTTCAATGGAGATCAATACCACCATAATAATGGTCACACCATTTTATTAACACACTAGAAGAAATTCCAAAGAACTAGTGCACAAAATAGGAACAATGTAGAGAAGCTACTAACTGGGAAGAGATACAACATAATTCTGTAGTTACATTTTCATTTGAGCATGAAAGTCTAGAGATAGATACAACACTTAAAGTGGTAAGAGATAGGATATTCGAAGAACCATAATTTGAAATAAACCCAACATATTAGAAGAAGATTGTAACACCCCTATTTCCCCCAGCTTGTAATTAATAATAAAATAGGATTACCATGCTAAGGCATGTGGACAATGTAAATGTATTATTGTTAAACTACCCATAACTAACTGTTGGGGGTGAAGCCTTGAAGTACGAGCCATGATATCTCTAGAGGAAATAAATCAGTTGATAAAGAAAGTACCAGTGCTTGAATCATAAACCACCCCCATGAATGGAAGTATGGTCTATCTACAGGATGTCAGCTTGAAGTACCACAAAGACTTGGAGACCCGAGCTTCCTTCTGATAGAAGGAACAAGATAGATAAGAAACCTTCCATAGGAGGGAAGGTAAGATACATACTGAGACAACAAGAGAGGCAACAGGGGGATGAGAGCACAATCTCGTAAGGGAGATGTGTGAACCCCAAAGGAAGTGTCGAGAACACTTCTTGAAGGACCCAAATGTGAGCTTGATGATGAGGAAGCATCTAATAAACCTCGCAGGGTTGCTGTGATAGAGAGAGTTTCTCTGAGAGATGACATAAAATACCTAGTGATATCATGGCTTGGAATGAGAGTGGCCAAACTGCTAAGAATTAATGCCTCTGAGCCTATGGTTGGGTGGAAAGGTGCACACCCACAGTTAGTTGGTTGGATGCAACTTGTAATAGATAAGTATTCTCATACCCTGTGAAATTAAGATGTAATTATGTAATGAAATGGGATATACTGTGAATGAACCAGGGATGTGTATGTCTACTTAATGGTTATACTGTATCTCTTTATTCTTGTTTCAATTGTGTATTTAAGAAGGTATGGATTGGACATGTTTTGTATTCATAAATTCTTGCGCCCTGTGGTGTCTTAAGCTAGATCCACGAACTGTGAGTTCGTCAACCTTGGGTACAGTTTCACGTACGCATGTTGACACTCCTAGTCATTCCGAGTCCCTTGGAGGATGGAGTATGTTAAATATCAGGAGAGATAGTGCACGTATGCACAGGCTCTCTGTGAGGCAAGAAGAGACCGAGAACCACTTAAGTTCTAGAGTTGAGGAATGAGCGTAAAGGGTGTGTGAAAGGATTCTTCCAAGAGTTAAGTTCAAGATAAAGAGCACAAAGCTCTTAAGACTTTCAGAGATAACAAAGCTTAGGAAGAGTAGCGAGGCAAAAGTATCGAAAGGGAAGGTTCCCTTGTTTGGAAGAAGAACGGATGAAATCTGTTCGGAAGAAGCCACGCTCTATTATGACCATTGGATATGGGAAAGAGCGTGGGAATTAACCCTTGGATTCATTCGGAATTCATGAAGTTTGGCGAACTGAGAAATTTTATCGTAAGGAAGGTAAAATCCCTAAATTCCCTAAGTCCCAAAGTTAAATCTAAGCCTTAGATCTGAGGATGCCCGGGAACCATCCCAACCATCAGATCTACGAGGTAGACGATAGTAAAGTCACCAGAACTACCCATGACTTAAGAATATGATAGAGGAGATGGATGCGAGACATTTAACAGGAGGAGAGGCCATCCTGGTCATCAGATCAACTCAAATACTCACTGGCGTTACCGAATCAAACACCAGTTGCTCGATTTAATTGATGGTTGGGAATCATTGCGGAGTGCGAAGGTGAATTTAGCAGACCTTCTAGTTCACGGCCCGCAATCAACCCATGTCATTGATCTCGTTGGGGATGGAAGATAAACGACTATGATTAGACTAGAGTCAAACGAGCACTTCTTAGATCACGGAGGAGGGACCCCATAATCACTGTGAACCATCTATCTATGAATGGAGATCGAGGGTGGGGAATCATTGCGGAGCGCAAAGGTGAAAGTAGTGGACGTGCTAGTTCATGGCCTGTAATTCACTAACGTCATTGATCTCGTCAGGTCGGAAGATCAATGATTCAGGTTAAACCAATTTGGGCGAGCACTTTCTAGATAGAGGAGGTCAAACTCTCTGATAAAGAGCATGCATGTTGGGGCCCTACAATTTCTGTGAACCATCGATCATCGTTGACCTTTGATATGAGTTTGAAGTGATCCTTGAAATGCAAGGAGAGCATGGGATGACAAAATATTCAATGAATCAAGCTCAGAAGAGATAGAACTTTCAGTAGCGTAGAAGAAATCCAGGAGACGGGCCCGTAGGGGGAGAAAAGGTCGAATCCTTCAAGAACTTAGAAAATATTGTAAGTCGGAGCAATTCAGAAGCTTATTAGGAGGAGCGACAATGGTTGTTGGATCATAGTGCAAAGGATCAACCTCTATCTGATCAGAGCAAGGTGCACGATCCTTAGTGCTTCACACACATAGAAGAGAGAACTTACTAAGGTTTGAGGCTTGATATTTCCGAAGCTCAGAGAGACAGAAATCCGAAGTAAATCTCAATCGTTCGATCAGTCGAAGTGAATCTGAATTGTCAGATCATCTGAAGTAAATCAGATCCGGAGGACACGTGGTGTGAATTTGTGGACTCCAGGTAAAGTCCTAAATTAATTCATAGTCATTAGATCTAGAGGAGATGTGGCGTAAATCTCTGGACTCCGAGTAAAGACCTGAAGTAATCCTTGATCGTCAGATCAAGTGGACATGCGTCAGTGGATTATAACCTTCAGATAAAATCCATTAGGAAAAAGGGTGAAGTTTGAGATTTGAGATCTCATAAGTCCAGAGACCCGAAGGAGATCTCGACCGTTGATCGAGAACAGGGCCAATGGACTATTGATCTAGTTGAAAGGTCAAAACACCCAAAGTAGAAGCAGGCCTGTTGATTTAGGAGGACAGGTATTCACAGATCGTCAACTCTGAAAGATTGATGTATGGAGGAAATCAGAGTTTGAGATTTGAAAAGTTTGAAGTTTGGAATCATGAAGGATATCATATACGTTGATTTAAGAGGGGCATATATGGTTCCTGGATTTGAAAAGGGTAGATATGAACCGACAGTTTAGATAGTACCATGAAGATCGAGAGATCGATGGTCCCATAACATTCCAGGGATCAGAGATGCGCGAACTTTAAAAATTTGAGGGTGGGCCACAATCCAAACCATGGTTTTGAAGAAAGAACACATGGAGACTCGAGGATAACTATGGGCCGAAAGGTAGTTTGGTTTCAAACCACCTTTGGTCATGCCTGCAATTGTGTGTTTGCATGATTTTATTTCCCAACATCACCTCAAGGAGGGTCTTATCAGAAAAGGGACTAGCGCCCAAACTCAGAGATTCCCCAAGTGTGAAGGGAAGGTCACGGGTACCATTAGACCTGCACCCAAAGGTCGAAAGGGTATGCGTTTAATTACAAAACGAGACCATCAGGGTATTAGAGAGTCATTTGGCTTCAAAATCAGAGATCGTTGATCAGGAGGTCGGACTAGTTCCCCAACTTTCCTATTTAGAAACTATGAATAGAGAATCTATCCTTTAAGAAATGCGAAATTTTTTATGCCCCATCATGGGTGTGTTACAAATTGGTATCAGAGAATGGTTACAACACTTGGCCTGCTTGGGCTCATGTACGAGTCATGTAAGGAGGTATTGTTATCTTCATTTACTCCTTGAGGAGAAGGACTGCATATTGAACCTGTGATTTTGGGAATTCTTGTTGAATTTCAGCAGAAGAATTTCTTTAGCCCATTTTCAAAGTGTTAACTAGTCTTACTGGAGTAGGGATATTCTAATTAAGATTTATAATAAGACTTGAATGTGGATAGTTGAAGGTGGCATGGTTCTATCAAGAGAAGTTGAATCCCAAAGGACAGATGACCTGGTGTTCTTAACACTGCTTCTAAGCATGGGTAGTTGGAACTTCAGGCACCGATGATGGTGGATTATATAATGGTTAATACCTTTGTGGGCTTAAAGGAATCTTATAGGATTAGGTAGGATCCTTGGCAGTTATAGTTACTGCTTTATATTAAATCAGAGTATATAACTCCTCAGGACCAGAGAAAAGTGAGATGGGTAAAACCCTATGGACGTTGAGGCAATAAGGTTTTCTTTCTAGACGTCATCGCATAAAGAGGAAAGTGACCCTGGCTGGTTATGGTCTTGAGAGAAGGAAACATCAATATGAAATATGACAATGAGATTGGTCCTATAAGTGACTAAAATCTAAAACTAAAGGACACTAATGATGAAGTTAAAACATCAAGTGAATGCATGAGGTAAAAAGGTGCAAGAGACACACCTACTTATACACGAATGTGTATACATGATCATAAGGATGATTGGAAGACCCTTGGGAAAATGATATAGAAACTTGATATGTCCATGTGTGTGAAGAAAATGGGAAAAGTGCAAGAAATAAGCTAGCATGATGGATACTTATCTGTGTTTAATCATGCCTTATTGCATGGGTTAATGCATTATGGAGCTTCCTAATATGAAGCCTAATATTAATACTAGTTAGGTATGAATGATATTAAACATGCAAGTGATGCACATGTATGATGTAAGTTAACAAAACCAAAATATGTATGGATACATAATTTTTGTACATGACAAAGATGCATGTTTATATTACTTATGGGATATTTGGTAAACTGCTAAAGCTAACTCATGGCTGAGGCCATCACAAATAATGATGGATATGCAATAAGGAAGTTGCATGCTGAGGGAGTTCCCTGTGGAGGAACTATGTGAAGACTCTGTCAAGGGGACAGAGTCACAACCTTAATAATTGTTGAGAATTAAGCATCGAGCTACAAGCTTATATATATATACATATATATATATAAGAATCCTGGATTACAGTTTGAAAACATCACATAATGAATAGAAGACTAATGAATGAATAAATGAGTATATTTGATTGAATAGGCTTTGTTGAAGCCATGTTAAGAAAAGGCAGTGAGGCCTTTAGAGATAACTCGGCTGGAATGAAAAGTCCCAGACAATGTAGAAAGAATTAGAAGAAGGGGAGAGTCCCTAACTCCTTTCTTGCTATGTGTTATGTTTCCTCTGGAATGAGGAAGATGGTACGCTAATGAAAGTAAAAAGGTTTTGACACCATAGTGGTAAGGATTGTATTGTTGAAGATACAATCGAAATCTGTTTGTGTTGCACTTGTGGAAATATTTGAGGATAATGTGATGAAGTGCATAAAGATATGCTAGGACATTTTGAAGATGTTTTATGAATTTGATTGTTATGATACATGCATTTGGTTTAATATTACAACTAATGTAATTGTGACTATGATGATGCATGCTATGTATAGAAAGGAATTGGAGCTATTCAAGAAGACAGTTGCCAATGATGGGAAACCTCAAGCATAGGATGACTAGGAGAAGGCTTTGGTTGAAATATTGTTGACAAGGTTGTAAAATTCCCCATAAAGCACTGCTAATGAGGTAAAAATTGGAAAGAGGGTTCTAGCAGCCAAGAACCGATATAAAGATATTTGTGCCTATGTGGCACAAGGTATGAAGGGATTTGGTAAGAACCCCTTCTGAAATATTTTATTGTCTTAGTGTTATGCATGAACTTTTGAAAGGCATATGTATGCCTTGGGTACCCAAGTAAGGTATGATTCAGGAAGGAGAATCTGAATGATGGAGGTATGAACCTCTGGTAGTAAACATTGTTTGTAACCCTTGGAATAATTCATGAACTGATATGTCATGAATGCATTGACCAATCAAGGAATTCTTAAGGGCATTCATGTGAAACTTTTGAGTTCATATGTACTGATTTGGGATCGTGATCAGCCTATAGCAGGCAGTATGGTCATGTTGTAAGAATGAAAGAAAATAAATAATCCATATGAGGAAAAGGTTGATTAAATTCCAACACAACATGGCCAAGAATTGGTCATAAAGTGTCACGAACTTTAAAACAATGCAAGAGTGCATTGGGTATGAATGTGGCAATGAATAATTGACACATTTGTTAAAATCCTTTGAAATATTGAATTATGTTTTGAAAGGGTTGGTATGTTGAAATGAGGCATAGGCAAGGAATGGGATTCCATTTTTATGTTTATATAGATGTGATGAACTGTTAGTATGCATGGTTTTGAATATAGATATATATACATGGATGCATGAGAGACTAACAATTTGCTTGGTTGTGTAAAGAATGAATTGTAGGGAGGAAATGGATCTTGGATATGGTGGTATTATAATCCCATAAGGAAGACCAATAGCCTACTGATCCAAACTGCAAGGAACGATATTTCTTTTTTGAGAAAGTGAATTTGATTGTCAGTATGCACAATTTTGAAATTGTTTGTGATGACATTGTAAAGGTGCAATAAAAATGTATGTGCATGGTAAATCTAACAATTTGTTTGGCTAATTGAAGTTGAAAGTGCAGGAAGCAAAGGGGTCTTGGATATGGCAGCATTGTAAGCCCATAAGGAAGACCAATTTCCTGCTGAGCCAAACTGCTATGGGAAGGAAAGTCCCATAATTATGAATCTGGTTCCTGTGCAGAACAAATATGGAAGTAAAATGTGGAATTGGAAATCTGTAGGTGATAGACTTACAATAAAATTTTGAATTTAAAAATTTATGATGCCTCATGATTTTCTATATACTTGTGATACAGGTGAAAGGGAAATATCTACAAATAAGTGTAGAGATGAAAAACTGAGCTCTCGGGTTCGAGGGAGAACTGTGAGAAAGAGTATAATCTAATGGCATGAAATAGAGACCGACTCGGGAGAAGGAGTGTAACCTTCATCCCTATCTATGATTGAGTCGGGAGAAGGAGAGTAACCTTAGTGCCTAACTATTTCTGTGCCAGGAGAAGGAGAGTAACCTTCGTCCCTATCTATTACGGTACCGAGAGAAGGAGATTAACCTTCGTCCCTATCTATTACGGTACCAGGAGAAGGAAAGTAACCTTCGTCCCTATCTATTACGATACCGGGAGAAGGAGAGTAACCTTTGTCCCTAAATTTAGCTGAGTCAGAAGGATATCAAGCTGTAAAAGCATGAACAATGGCTACTGCTAAGCCATGAGAACCTTGTGGTAAGCCATGATTGCCTAGAATATGTTGTGTTGAGGTAACACAAGCCAGAGGGATGCCTCAACAGAGAAATTCTAAGGGATGCCTCGATTGTAAGACTCGATAAAGTCTCTCGAATTCTTTCTTTGTGAGAAAACCTTGGCAAGGCAAGATGGATCACCCGAGGGACTATATAGCAGAGAAGGGGATGCCTGAGCCTGGGCCTATAGGGTGAGTGATCGTAACGAAGAGGAGAACATGATAGTTCTTGTAAAATACTAAGATCATTCACATGATGGGTAGTTCTTCCTGTGTGAGAGAACCTTGGCAAGGCATGATGGATCACCCAAGGGACTGTATAGTAGAGAAGGGGATGCCTGAGCCTGGGCCTGGAGGGTGAGTTACTGCAAGGAAGATGAAAGCTTGATAGTTATTGTAAACTATTGATGGGGATCATGCACCCAATGGGTATGTCAAGGAAAAACAAGGAGCTTAGATAATGAAACAACCAGGTGGATACAAATCCAAAAAATGTGCAGATAATTATTGTGCTAAGATTATGAAATTTTCCTAGAAATTTTATGTAATGTTTTCGCATAAGAATATGATTAACGTGCTTTTTGTCCAAGAATTATTGAAAGTGGGTGACCAAGATTAAAGGTCTGAAAAATGACCTGGCCGAGGAAGAAGGATCAATATTTCTGAAACAACTGAATGAGAAATGCATGACAGGTGTTTTTGAGAAAGAACATCGAGGACAATGTTCCTTTAAGGGAGAGGGAATTGTAACACCCCTGTTTCCCCCAACTTGTAACTAATCATAAAATAGGATTATCATGCTAAGGCATGTGGACAATGTAAATGTATTATTGTTAAACTGCCCATAACTGACTGTTGGGGGGTGAAGCGTTGAAGTACGAGCCATGATATCTCTAGAGGAAATAAATCAATTAATAAAGAAAGGACCAGTGGTTGAGTCATCAACCACCCCCATCATTGGAAGCATGGTCTAGCTACAAGATGTCAGCTTGAAGTACCACAGAGACCTGCACACTCAATCTTCCTTCTGACAGAAGGAACATGACAGGTCAGAAACCTTCCAGAGGAGGGAAGGTAAGATAGATACTGAGATAGCAAGAGAGGAGACAGGGGGACGATAGCACAAGCTCGTAAGGGAGATGTGAAAACCCCAAAGGAAGTGCCAAGAACATGGCCTGAAGGACCCAAACACGAGCTTGATGCTGAGGAAGCATATGATAAACCTTGTAGGGTCATTGTGACAAAGAGAGTTTCTCTGAGAGATGGCGTAAAATCCCTAGTGATATCATGGATTGGCACGGGGGTGGCCAGAGTGATAAGAATGAATGCCTCTGAGCATATGGTTGGGTGGAAAGGTACACACCCATAGTCAGTTGGTTGGATGCAACTTGTAATAGATAAGTATTCTCATACCCTGTGAAATTAAGTTGTAATTATGTAATGAAATGGGATATAATGTGAATGGCTCAGGGATGTGTATGCCTTCTTAATGGTTATACTGTATCTCTTTATTCTTGTTTAAGTTGTGTATTTAGGCAAGTATGGATTAGACATGTTTTGTATTTGTAAATGCTTTCACCATGTGGTGGCTTGAGCTAGAGCCACAAACTTTGAGTTCGTCAACCTTAGGCACAGTTTCATGTATGCATGCCGACACTCCTAGTTGTTCTAAGTCCCTTAGAGGAGGGAGTATGTTAAATCTCATGAGAGATAGTGAACGTATGCATACGATCTCTGTGAGGTAGGCAGAGACCAAGAACCACTTAATTTATAGAGTTGAAGAATGAGCGTAAAGGGTGTGTGGAAGGATTCTTCCAAGTGTTAAGTTCAATAGAAAGAGCGCAAATATCTTAAGCCTTTCAGAGCTAAAAAAGCTTAGGAAGAGTAGCGAGGCTAAAGTATCAAAAGGGAAGGTTCCCTTGTTTGAAAGATGAGTGAATGAAATCTATTCAGAAGAAGCCATGATCTATTGTGACTGTTGGATATGATAAATAGAATGAGAGTTAACCTTTGGAGTCATTCAGACTTCACGAAGTTCGAAAAACTGAGCAAATTCGTTGTAAGGAAGGTAAAATCCTCAAAGTCCCAAAGTCCCGAAGTTAACTCTGAGCCTTAGATCTGAGGATGCTCAGGAACTATCTTGGCTGTCAGATCTAGGAGGTAGATGATAGTCAAGTCACAAAAACTACCCATGACTAAAGAATATGATAGTGGAGATGGATGTGAGTGGTTTAATGGGAGGAGAGGCCATCCCAATCATCAGATCAAATCAAATACTCACTAGAGTTACCGAATCAAACACCAGCCGCTCGATTTAATTGATGGTTGGGAATCATTGTGGAGTGCGAAGGTGAATTTAGTGGACCTTCTAGTTCACGACCTACAATCAACCCACATCATTGATCTCGTCAGGGATGAAAGATCAACGACTAGGATTAGACTAGAGTCAAACAAGCACTTCTCAGATTGCGGAGGTGGTACCCGACAATCACTGTGAATCGTCGATCTATGAATGGAGATCTAGGGTGGGGAATAATTGCAGAGCGCAAAGGTGAAAGTAGTGGACACGCTAGTTCACGGCCCGCAATTCACTAACACCATTAATCTCTTCAGGATGGAAGATCAATGATTATGGTTAAACCAAGTTGGGCGAGCACTTTCCAGATTACGAAGGTCAAACTCTCTGATAAAGAGCATGCATGTTGGGGCCACAGAATTTCTGTGAACTGTTGATAGTCATTGACCTTTGAGCTGAGTTTGAAGTGATCCATGAAATGCAAGGAGCGCATGGGACGGAGAAATCCTCAAGGAGATCAAGCTCATAAGAGATAGCACTTTCAGGAGCGCAGATGAAATCCATGAGACAAGACCATAGGAGGAGCAAAGGTCAAATCCTTCGAGCACCTAGAAAATATTCTAAGTCAGAGCAAGTCAGAAGCTCAGGAGGAGGAGGGACAGTGGTTGTTGGATCAAAGTCCAAAGGATCAACAACCATTTGATTAGAGAAAGGTGCATGAGCTGTAGCGCTTCACACACACAGGAGAGAGAACTTACCAAGGTTTGAGAATTGAGATTTTCGAAGCCTGAAGAGATGGAAATATGAAGTAAATATCAATCATCCGATCAACCAGAGTGAATATGAATCATCAAATTTTCCAATGTAAATATCAGGTGTCGGATCACTCGAAGTGAATCTGAGTCGTTGGGGTTCAGTAGAGACATGGTGTAGATCTATGAGCTCTGGGTAATGTCCCGAAGTAATTCACAGCCGTCAGATCTAGAGGGACATGTTATGACAGATCACATACTTCGGAGAAATCACCTCGAGAGTTTCAGATTGAGATTTGAAACTCCTAAAGCCTGAAACACCGAAGTGCCAAAGTGCTGAAGCGTCGAAGCACCGAAGTGCCGAGGAGCTGAAGCACCGAAGTGCCGAAGGGACAAAATAGATCTGGGTCATGAGATCTAGAGGACAGATGGCGTGAATCTATGGATTCCAGGCAAAGCCCTGAAGTAAAATCCATCCATCGGATCACCCGGAGTAGATATGAACCATCAGATCTAGAGGACAAGTGGCGTGAATCTGTGGATTCTAGGCAAAGACTCGAAGTAAACATCAACCATCGGATCGTCCTTAGTAGATCTGAACCGTCAGATCTAGAGGACATGTGGCATGAATCTGTGGACTCTGGGTAAAGTCTCAAAGTAATTCATGGTCATCATATCTAGAGGAGATGTGGCATAAATCTGTGGACTTCGGGTAAAGACCCGAAGTAATCCTTGATCGTCAGATCAAGTGGAGACGTGTCATTGGATTATAACTTTTGGATAAAATCCATTGGGAAAAAGGGTAAGTTTTATATTTGAGATCTCATAAGTCCGGTGACTTGAAGGAGATCTCAACCATTGATCGAGAATAGGGCCACAGGACCGTTGATCTAGATGAAAGGTCAAAACACCCAAAGTAGAAGTAGGGCCGTTGATTTAGGAGGATAGGTGTCTGCAGATCGTCAACTCTAGAAGATTGATGTACAAAGGAAAGCAGGGTTTGAGATTTGAAAATTCCTAAGTCTGGAATCACGAAGGAGATCACATCCATTGATTTAGGAGGGGTAGATCTGGTCCGTGATTTTGAAAAGGCCAGATCTAAATTGACAGTTCAAATAGTACCGTCAAGATAGGGAGATCGACAGTCCTATAGCGTTGCGGGGATCAGAGATGTGCGAACTTTAAAAATTTGAGGGCGGGCCGAAATCCAAAGCACGGTTTTGAGGTAAGGACACATGGAGTCTCAAGGATCAGAATTGTGGACTGAAAGGTAGTTTGGTTTCAAACTGCCTTTGGCCATGCCCACAATTGAGTGTTTGCGTGAGTTTATCGCCCAAGGCCACCTCAAGGAGGGGCTTATCAAAAAAGGGGCTAGCACCCAAAATCAAAGATACCCCAAGCGCAAAGGGAAGGTCATGGGTACCATTAGACCTGCACCTGGAAGTCGAAAGGGTCTGTGTTTAATTATAGAGAGAGACCATCAGGGTCTCAGAGAGTCGTTTGGCTTCAAAATCGGAGATCCTTGACTTGGAGGTCGGACTGTTTCCCCGAATTTCCATATTAGAAACCATGAATAGAGAATTTGTCCTTTAAGAAAAGAGAAGATTTGTATGCCCCATCATGGGTGTGTTACACAAGCTAGACAGACAGTTAAACAATTGATACATTTTTATCACATTGCAGAAGAAGAAGATCCAACAGAAGATAGTGCATGCAATATACAAATCCCAAAAGTGGAAGGTGAAAGGGAAGTATAAGGTGCCAATATATATTGAGAATACTATGACGCACCATTAAATATCAATAAGGTCAACATTGGAACTGCATAAAACCCAAATATGGCCAGTATTAGAGATTATTGGGATAATTAGACAGTAGAAAGGATCACAAAGTTACTAAGAAAATACAATGACTTATTCCCAACAACATTTTCAGAGATGAAGGGATTAACATGAGAGCTAGGAGAGTTGAAGATCCCTTTGAATCTAGAAGCAGTACCTATTAGAATGAGAACTTACAAATTGAATCCAATGTACAAAGAGAAAGTGAAGGCATAAATTGAAAATATTCTAGAAGCTGGTGTTATAGAACCTGTACAAGAGTCATAATGGATTAGTCCTATGGTGGTGCAGGAAAAGAAGAAAGGAAGGATTATGATTTGTGTATATTTGAGAAAATTGAATAATGATTGCCTACATGATCCTCTTCCTACCCCATTTACAGATGAAGTTTTGGAGAATGTAGGGGGTAAATAAGCTTATTCATTCACAGATGGATTTCTTGGTTATCATCATATCAAGATAGCACTAGAAGACAGACATAAGACAACATTTTCTATAGAGTAGGGATCATTTCAGTATACGGTTATGCCATTTGGATTGAAGAATGCACCAACAATGTTTTCAAGGGTAGTAGTGGCATCTTTTAAGGACTTTATTCATAAGTTTTTGGAGGTTTACTTGGATGATTGGACAATGTTCAGTTTGTTGAAGGATCATGTTGAATTATTAAGGCTGATGCTGGATAGATGGAGACAATGTCAGATATCATTAAATATTAAGAAATGTATTTTCATTGCACCTTTTGGAATTTTGTTAGGGCATGTGGTGTGTAAACAAGGTTTGCTGGTTGATCCTGCTAAAATTGTTGTCATAGTTAACTTACCACCACTAAAAGTCAGTGTGCCAGTTAAAGAGTACATTGGACGATACATGATATTACATGAATCTCATAAGAGGATATGCACATATTACTACGCCAATGGAGAAGTTGTTGATGAAGGACCCTAAATATCAGTGGACCAAGGAATGCCAATAAAGTTTGGATATTTTGAAGGAGAATATGGTTACTGCACCAATTTTAGTATTTCCAGATTGGGAAAAGGAATTTCATGTGCATGTAGATGCATATGAAATAACATTAGCAGCAATATTAACCCAACTAGGAGAAGGTGATATAGATCACCCTATTGCGTTTTCCAACAAGAAGTTATCATATTCAAAACATAACTATAACACTACATAAAGGGAAATATTAGCTATGGTGTATGCTTTGCAGAAATATAGAGATTATTTTATAGGACAACATTTCAATATGTTTACAGATCATTCTTCTCTAATATATTTAGTCAATATGCCAATGTTGGGAGGAAGGATATGCAGATGGCTACTTTTGTTCCAAGAATTTGAGTTTGAATTTATGGTGAAGCCTAGAATATTGAATGCATACCATATCACTTATCCAGGATAACAAATGGAGAAGAAACCAGTAACTTGGAAGACAACTTTTCATATGCACAATTGTTTTCAGTAGAAATAGTTGATGAATATTTTGCTGAAATTATTGAGTTTTTTAGTACAGGCGTTGCACCAAGAGAATTTAGTATTGCGCTGAAGAAAATTTTGGTGGTCAGAGCTATGGATTATCAGTTGATTGCAGGTCATTTATACAAACTTGGAGTAGATAGAATATTAAGGAGATGTGTGATGCAGCATGATAGAACCATTATTTTGGCAGAGGCACATGAAGTAATTGCAAGAAGACACTATGCAAAGAAACCTACTGCATAGAAGGTATTGCATGTAGGGTTATGGTGGCCAACAGTTCATAAGGATTCAAAAGAATATTTTCATAAGTGTGATGTTTTTCAAAGAGTTGGGAAGCCATTCAAGAGGGATGATATTCCATTAAGACCTCAAATAACTTTGCAAGTGTTTCATAAATGGGCATTAGACTTTGTAGGTCCAATTAATCCACCAACAATAAGATCCAAAGCTAGATATATTATTACAACAACAAAATAATTGACTAGATGGGTTGGGGCAGCACCAGTAAAGGATTTCAACACAACGACTACAACACACTTATTATTTGAATATGTAGTAACAAGATTTGAATGTCCAATAATATTGATGAGTGATCAGGGGAATCACTTCATCAACATTGATTCAATACTTGAAGAATTTAAAATCCATCACCAGAAGAACACTCCTTATCACCCTCAAGAAAATGGAATATCAGAAGCCTCCAACAAGATTTTGGAGAATTCCTTCACAAATATTTGTAATTTGAAAAAAGCTGATTTGGATTTGAAGGTACCAACAATACTTTGGGCTTATAGATGATCCAGGTGGATATTGGTGGCCATCCACCTATTCCAACTGACTACTTTTGATAGTTTTAGTTTAACATGTTCTTCTATAATTGTGGGCTCTACACTTTCATGGTTGTCAGAATCCCTACACAGTTTCCAGGTGGATATTGGTGGCTATCCACCTGATCCAAATAGCTTATTTTTGGAAGTTTTCATGTCAGTACATATTTTTGTACTTCCAGGGCCGTTTTGGGGCCATAAAAAATGTTTTTTTTTTTGGCTTTCCACAATCAAACTATAGATGAAGTTAAATTTTGATGGTGTAATGTGTATTTTTCGAAAATATCTTTCCAACGAGCTATCAAATTCCTAAAACAGAGGTCTTATGCAAAAGTTACGACCCCAAAAAGTTGAGGTACCAACTTACTCATCGGGGCCCATATAACTTTTGACGTTTCATCTCCTAGGGTTAGGTTTTTTGATGTCCAGGGTTTTGAAATTCATGAGTAATGTTAAAAAGGCATCTGGAGCCTTATTGTAATCATTATGCTCAGACATATGCATGTAGAAGCCACATTTTTTCTTGGAGATAACTACCACCATTCTAGAAAGTTGTTTCCAATTCTACAGTTTTACAGTTTCAGCCTATTTTATTTATTCAATAGAAGTTATTGTTTAGTTGATATATGTTGTTGTTCTACATATCTCTTTGCTATTGTATTCAATCTATTTTATTTTTTTCCACTCATAAATTCGGATCAATGGTATCCAAGTCATTTGCTCTTCATTTATTTTTCTTCTTGCATGTCCCCAACAAGATATGGGTACAAGAAGTTGGGACTTGAACCCATCGAACCTTTGCAAGATCGGCCATGCTGAGCCTGACAACAACTCATGAGGGATGAGAAGAAATATTATGGAGTAGGATATCCTTTTAAAATGTTTCTTGAGGAAGCCCTTGCTCGACAAAGGAATGAATGATGGAAAACTTTTCATAGATCCTTCAGCAGCTTCCCACAAGAGATGCATATTCATCAAGAGGCCATGAAACCCCCTTCAAGGTAGAAGTAAATTTTAATATTCCATTATTTGAAGGACTGATAGATGCAGATGTTTTAGATAAATGGTTGAATCTTCTTGAAGGGTATTTTTCGGTCCACAATTTTTCTGATAGGGAAAATATTACTTTTTCACTCCTCAAGGTCATCCCCCATGTTAAGGACTGGTGGGATAATTACTCTAATAAAAGGTCCATAGAGGAATATATAATATTTTTGGTCTCCCCCACATGGGATTTATTCAGGGATGCCTCTAAAAAAAAATACTAGCTTGTTGGAAGCTACGAGGACCAGTACACAATATGGACCACCCTGCATCAGGAAAGGGACCAGAAAATACCATACTTAACCAATATTTTCCATACCCTACACACTAAATTAGGTATCAAATACTCTGAACGACATCTGGTTCTCAAATACCGTGTTTTTTTGCATAGATACACTCAAACAAAAATGGAGTTTATGGACATCACATCATTGGGTATGACTTATATATATGTTGTGAGGATCGAGAAGAAATTTAAGAAAAAGAGGTGAGAGTTTGGATCTGCAAAGTCTTCACAGCCAAATCATGGAAAAGGCAGCCCAAACCCACAAAACAAAGGACATAGCAAAGATGGCCACTCTTAGGACAACTAGTCCAAGATGAAACACAAGAAGGGTAATGAGAAGTCGAAGAAGGACATGAGAAAGTGGTGTGAATACCATAAAATCCCTTGGCACAACACCAAAGAATGTCTCTCCAAGCAGTCACTAATGGTCGTGATGAAATATTTTGAGTTAGACGAAGATTTTGAATTTGAATCAAATCAAGAAGGATGGAAGAATATTATTGATTCTGAAGCTAGCGCCATTATCCCTACCACTAAAGTCCATCCAAGTGAACCATAAGAACTAGAAGAAGGGGAACTCCTCTTTCACTCATAGATGTGGGTAAAGGGGACTCCGCTTCATTTCATTGTCGATAGTGGTAGTCAGAAGAGCCTGATCTCATGATAGGTCATCAAGTGATTGGACCTAATGATGAAAATGCACCCACATCCCTACACCATCGACTGGGTTCACCAAGGAAGAGATCTTTGCATCAACCGATAGTTTCATCTTCCCTACGACATCAAGACCTTCAAGGATTAGGTATTGTGTGATATTTCTCCCCTTGAAGTTTGTGATGTTCTTTTAGGAAAGACATATTTGTGGAAGCGACATGTTGTGTATGATTTTAGCTCCCACATTTTTATTATTACTTTGGGTAGACAATTGTACAGGATACCATAGGTAGAGTCGCCTATCACTATTTATTTAATCTCTGCTAATAAATGCACTAAGGTCATTTCGTCTTCTTTGTGATCCATGCTCAGAGTAAGAAGAATGTTTCCACCACATCCATGACATCTACACAGAGCCTCTATTTGCAACAGAAGGAAGTGAAAGGAATTGTGGAAGAGTACAAAGACATTTTCTCCTCACCCACTGGGGTATCGATGCACTTCCAAGTCAAGCATCCAATTGATCCATCCCCCTCTGCACCTCTTCCTAATGGACTAGTTTTTTGTCACTCGCTGATGGAAAATGACAAAATCAAGCATGAGATCCAAGGGATACTTCAAAACGGTCACATCAGACCCAACTCTGCCCCTTGTGGAAGCCCGATTGTACTGGTTCAAAATAAATACAATAATTGGCGACTCTACATTGATTATGTAACATTAAAAAAAATCACAGTCAGGAACTGGTACCCAATTCCACGAATTGATGACCTTCTTGACCAAATAAAGGGGGACAATTTCTTCAGTAATATTGACCTAAAGTCTGGCTACCACCAAGTTCCCATCGAACTGACTAATGTATGGAAGACAACTTCCAAATCTAAAGAAGGTCTCTTCGAATGGTTGGTCATGCCCTTTGGCCTAACAAATGCACCAACCAATTTCATGAGGTTGATGGATGATGTATTGAGACCCTTCACCAACTCTTTTTTAGTGGAATATCTGGATGACATCCTTATCTTCAACAAAACTTGGGAGGAGCACATGCAACATATTCAATAGGTTTTGAGCACTCTACAACAACGCAAGCTATATTCCAACTTGGAAAAATGCTCCTTTGGTATGAACAGGGTCCAATAATTGGGATACATTGTTGATGAACATGGGGTACATGTGGATCTAGCTAAGATCTAAGTGATTCGTGACTGACCAACCCCAACCACACTAACCGAGCTTTGGAGCTTCTTGGGACTTTCCAACTTCTACCAACGATTCATGTTGGGATTCTCCTATATTGCATGGGCCCTCAACCAAGTGACCAAGGGTGGTCGCAAGGAAACGTTTGTGTGGGGGAAGGAACAACAATGAGAATTTGATGATCTAAATAATCACTTGTGCTTAGCTCCACTCTCCTTACCCTATCTACAACAATCATTCAATATTGAGAATGATGCATCTGACTATGATGTAGGCACAATTCTCACTCAACACATCCATATGGTAGCATACCATAGTGAGACGCTCTTAGATACTATCCAGAATTAACCCACCTATGATAAGGAAATGTATTCCATTATACAAGCTTGTCGTCAATGGAAACATTACATTCCGGGAAAGGAGACAATCATCCACACTGATCACAAGCCTCTGCAGTTCATACAGACATAGGGGAAGTTGCAAAATGACCACCATCAAAAGTGATCCGCATACCTACAATAATTCCATATCAACATCAAGTGTAAGACATGGAGCACAAATAGTGTCACTTACTTCCTCAGTCGACCTCACGTGGTTTCACTCACCACCGTGCTCCATTCCTATGGGCATGAGGCATCTGAGTGGCCCCAACTTTATCATCTCTTGGGTATAGGTCTGAATGTCACCAATTTTCACATTCAGGACGAACTGTTATGCCATTTGGTCCACCTATGTGTTCTTGCAAGCGAGAGTGCAAAGATGATTTGGGAAGCTCACTATAGTCGGATGGACGAACATTTTGGCATGGAGAAAACTGTGGCCATTCTACAGAAACATTTTTATTGGCCAAAACTTCAACAGGATGTCAACAATTATGTCATATCTTGTAGTACCTATGCCATTTCCAAGCCAAACATCAAGAATAAAAGATTATACAACTCTCTTCCTATTCCCGAGAGGCCTTGGGAATCCATCTCGATGGATTATGTTATCACACTAAATTGCCTTGGGTCTTTTAGTTTCGTTTCAATCCTTTTTTAAGCCTTAGATTTTAAATTTTCTTTTAAAGTCTCATCCCTTTAAAATTTAGGTTTGGTAGGACCCCTTAGATGATTAAATTTTTTGAGTCTTAGCACTAATTTGATCCTCAAATTGATTTTTGATCCTTGAACCATATTTATCTCATGACGTATTTTGGTACCCTTCATGACTTGTCCCTAGGTCTATCCCTCCCATGATTAGGCTGATGTGACACACCTTCTTCCTAACTCATGATATCATAGGCATGCCTCATTGTCTTTTCTTACCTATCCAATCACGTTTTGAAGTGGATGCACTGCCTACTCATCAGGCAGTTCCATAACACCTATCATGTTCATCATACTTCCACCTCGAGCCATGATTTCCATGACTGATGTCATGTCCCTTGTTTTCAGTGCCAGAATTCAGTTAAAAACGCCTTCAAAGATCATGCATTTATGAGCATTAGTAATGGTTTCTAATTTTGAAAATCTCAATAGTGTTGCGCTACGCAAATTCACAAGTTCTGATCAGGTGATCGCATGTCAACCAAATCTGATGCTAAGAAAGATTCCAGGGCTGAAGTTTTCTTGATTTCATCCTTAGATTGTGTTGAAGATCTCAACAGGTGTCTACTCCACAGGTATCCCATCCTGCCTCCTCTGCATATTAATTTTCACAGGAAATTTGTGCTCGGGTTTTCGGTTTGCTAAGATTGCATAGTAGTAAGGGACCCATGTTCGCATGGTAGCCTTGTCTTTTCTCTTCTTCAGACCTATAAACTTCCTTGCCCGTATCTATGGTTTGATTACTGATGTTTACCTTAACCATTGAAATCACAATCCTATAAATATCCTATCCTCTATGTATGTGTTGCGCTACCCAAAGTCGCTTCTCAAACCCTCTCTATTTTCCTTGCTTCCTTTCACCTTGAAGTTTGGCATTTTTGCTCAATTGTAGAGGGCCAATTTTGGATTACACCCTCACTGTTTACACTCCATAATACCTGTACAAGCCTAAGGGTATAATTCCTAAAGTCGAGCTTGGCCTACTAGCATCAGTCTATCTAAAAGGGTTAGCCTTATATAATTTGAATCCCTATTCAAATCCTTATGATCATTACTATCCCTTAAGCCTTTCAAAATCCCTCATTCTGAGCCATGGAGACTCCTCAATCGAGGAAGACACACAAAGGTGGCAAGGTGGTTATGATAGAACGAGTGGACATGCATATTTTTGATACAGAGCCCATGGTAAGAGGGGCCTTTCAAAGAGTAGGGTGCCTCTCTTTCTATCATAACATGTAGAGAGGCCATCCAGAGGTAGAAAGATAGTTTTCATTATAGCTGGATGGCAGGAAAACCAAGTTTGGGGAATTGGAGTTTGAAGTGACTGAAGCCTCTATCTTAGCTACAACAAGGATCCCCATTATAGGTGAAAAGTGGTTCAAAGCAATGGTTTTGAGTTCAGACTATGCAAAAGGTCTCTTTAAACCTGAATATCAAGCCAATGATTTATCAACAAGTATGCCAAGGAGTCAATTGATTGAACAATTTGACAGATTATTGAAGATCATACAGAGATATTTTACTTGTGAAGGGAGATTTAACACATTGTACCAGTACTAGATATGGTTGTTGCTACATTTTACTGGTAAGGTTGAGATGAATATTCCCTATTACTTGTTGAGGAACATGGGTAAAATGTCAGACATGATACAAGCCAAATCCAAGGATGTGGATTCTATCCATTTTCACTCTGGATTAATCAAAATGCTAGTCTTTGAGGAATTCAGTAAGAAAGATATTTTGTGGGAGAATTTTGTTGTTACTTCTAATTTCAAGTTGGATATAGCACCAACTCCTCAATTACAAAATGAAAGTCCTTTGACACCCACCAATACTTATAAAGTAGGGAACAATAGGAAGAGAAAGGGCAGAGCCCCTGTTCAAGTTTTAGAGATTAGCAAGGAGGTCATAGAAGCTAAGGAGGAAGTTTTCCCTTCTCCACATAGAGAGTTTTCACCACCTCCTCTACCAGGGTTAGAAGAGGTACCTTCTTCTACTAAAGCTACATCCAAGAGAGGGAAGAAGCTTATATTTCCCTCTTCTCCTCCAGTAGTTGAAATCAAGGGTAAAAGGCCTTTCACAAGGTCATCAATTCCTAAGGAGGTTTTCAAAGAGAAGTCTTTACCAGAAACCCCTATTCAAAAGAAGAAGGGTAAGAGCATTGAAAAGCCTGTGGAGGAAAAATCAGAAACCCTTATTCAGAGGAAGAAGGGTAAAGGTAGTTCTCATCCTACTGAAGGGAAACAAGAAACCCCTGTACAGAAGGGTGAGGATAAAGGTACTAAAATACCTTTGGAGAGTAAAGATGAAACCTTTGAGAAAGGCATTGAGAAGCCTGTTGAAAGAAAAGATGAAACCCCTATGCTGAGAAAGAAGAATAAAAGTAAATCCATCAAGGAACCTGATGAGGTGGACAAGACACTTCCCATGCGGGAGGAAGAGAATTCTGAGAAAAATCCTATTGAAACTGTGCATGCCATTGTTCCTCCAGACAGACAGACCTACAAAAGACTTATCAAGTAGCTTAGAGATGCAAGAAAAGAAATAGCTCGTCTTAAAGAAGAAGATAAGGTCTACTTGGCTTAGATGAAAGAGCTCATGGATAGCTATAGTCACACCCTTGACTTGTTAAGGTTTGCAGCTAGAAAGGCCCAACCCCTTCATAGACAGTTAAAGAATCTTTATAGGAAAAACAAAGGCTTTCAGTCTCAGAATAGGAAGCTAAAGGCTGAGCTGAAGAACTTTCAAGATGAGGTAGCCCAAAGAAATTTACAGGTGTTGGTTGAAGCTTCCATTGAGGATGACAAACCAACAACTAAGGAGAGCATAGGTACATAGAGGAATCCTGTCAATGCTAAGAAGAAGAAGTCTGCTATGTCAATTGAAGATCCTCTTTCTACCAGAAGGAGTGTGAGGTTAAATGTCAAAATGACAAAATAGCTAGTAAAAGGTAAGCCCCATTTTTGAGGATGTTCCTTTTTGGGGAGGGTTAACTGATATGAAAATATTATCTCCTCCATATATACAGGCTTCTAAGCATTTAAATATCTAGGTTTTGAGTTTTTGCTAAGTGTTAGATTCCCCCAGTGGTAAATGGAATTACCTATTGTACGGTCAAGGCACCTAAGTAAAATTGTTTTTTCATCATGAAAGACCACAAATTGCTCAGCACATGTTCAAGGTTGAAGGCATTGCGTTTTTGGCAATGCTACCTAAACCTACACAAAGATGCAACGTAAGTGGCACTACCTAATATTGGGTAGAGAACAGAGTTGGCATACAGGCACAGTGTAAGTGGAGCTACCTAATGGCACTACCGAATATTTCACAAAGGGTAAAGGTTTTCACACAGGGGAAACAGATAGGCACTACCTAATATTGCACAAAGTGCAGACTCTGTACACATATGCAACGCAATGATGCTACCTTCAGGTGCTACTTTTTCTCCTTGTAGTGTGCTACCTAGATTTGTTTGTCAAGGAAGATGCCAATAAACACCAGGGATCTAGGAGGACCAAACTAACAAGTTTTGGATTAATTAATGATGGAGAAGGATGGAGAAGAAGCAACTGGAATCATGAAGACAACCCCATGCTTTGAAAGACACATGGATAACAGGGAGATGCGCAACAAAAGGGAATCAAATTAGTTTGAAATTCAGTTGGATTAGTCACCAACATTTTCCCGTTTTATAGCATAGGTGGTTAGATAATTTGTTGGAGAAAATAAATGTTTAGAGTTTTTCAAGGGAAAGAGGCCAGCTTGTACCTCCAGTTGTTGCCTCCCTTTTGTTATAAATATATATATCAATTTCTTTAGTAGGTTTGGATGGTTGAGAAAGTCTACCTTATATTGTAATATTTTGATGAAGTAACTGTGATCTAGTGATGTATTGGACTTAAGACTTTTCGACTAATAGAAATCAACTTCTCTTTCATCCTATTTGCTTCTGATGCTAAATTTTCATGCTTTGAATGATTCACATGAATGATTGTGGTGATGTTATGATGGATGTTTGATCATTATGTCATCATGATGTTTATTTAGCTTCCTTAGTTTCTCAGTTCAAGAATATCTTGTGTTAAGAAACTTTCCTCCTTAGGATTTTGTGGACCTAATGTTTACAACAGCCCCTACACTTCTCTCATTCAATTCTTCCCTCTATTCATACTTACTCCCAAACTACTGACTAAATTTAGCCAAGACATTAATTGTTGGTGCATGCTAGCCCTATTATCTGAGTTAGAACATTATCACTTGAGTCCTTCTCCATTTGACGCTTTAAACACCCTTACATTCACTTATAACTTGATGGGTACTGGGATTGCCTTCCATGCAATCTGAAGGTGACTCCTAGTGCTAAAATTCTTGGAGCCATTTCTAGGGAACGATTTGAAGACTTTTCCCTAGGATTAAAACAACACAGTATTCTATTTCTAAAGTTGCATTAGAACTCAGTATTTTGAAGATTGCAGACTGCACCTAGTGACTCCATTGTTTCAGCTCTGGCACCTTAACGCAGACATACGAGATCAAATCCACAACTACCTTTGCTACCACCTGAGGCTGACCCAGAGAAGATAATCAAGAAGGGAAAAGCTTCTCAAAAAAGTTTTTCTGCTGCTGCTACAAGTGATTCTGGTCAGTTTCCTGATTCTACTCTTGATACTCCATCTATTTTATCAAGTAAGGTTCCTTTATATTCTGTTGAAGTATCTAAAAAACTTGATTTTGAAGAGTTTCTTGTTGAATACTCTTCCTTTGAAACTGAATTTAAAGAAGAAAACATTGATATTTTCTCTTCCCCTGATATTGAGAAGTGTTTCAGTCTTGATAGTTTTGAAGATTTCCCTACTTTAGGTTTTGCTACACCTCTTTCTATTAAAAAATTTTCTTCCAAAGAAGTAGGGACTTCATCTCCCTCTTAGACCTTACTATACTCTTCCAAGAATCATCCTTCTATTGTGAAAATTGAAACCCCCCCTTCATCCGTTCCTTCCTCTCCAAATCTTCATACAACCAAGTCTCCTTCTCCTCCTTGTTCACCTAGGATCCAAAATCAAATGGTATTTGTTAATCCCCCTGCAAATAGGATGGATGCCATAGTGGCTGCAAGATATGATCCTCTAGTATTACCTCAGCTAGTGAATGCTCTCCCTCCTGGATATTATTTGAAATACATGCCTAAGTTCACAGGAGAAGAAGATGTAACAGCCGAGGAACATCTTGCTGCTTTCTACAACTATGCAGATAACAAAAATATTGAAAATGAAGATGTTTGGATGAGAGTTCTCATCCAAAGACTTTTTGGTTAGGCTAGGAAGTGGTTTAGGGGTCTGGACTCTGGATCCATTACTGGTATTGAGGCATTGGATCAAGCCTTTTTGAGGCATTGGGGTGACAAAAAGGTTTTTCTGTACTACATCACCGAATTTGGATCTTTGAAAAGGAAAGAAGGAGAGTCTGTCTCTGACTTTTCTAAAAGATTTAACAAAATGTACAAGAAGATCCTTGATGAGATCAAACCCACTAAAACCATGGACAAAATCACTTATTCCAGTGCATTGGATTCTGAATTATGCCTCCTTTTGAGAGAAAGAAGGTCACCTTCCTTGGTTCATATGCAAGATGTTGCCTTAGAGGTAGAATCCAACATAGTGGCATCAGATAAGCTTAGGAGGAAATTTGATAGGGATAGGAGAAAAATCAAAGCTGAAGCTTCAACTTTTGATTCCTTTGTTTTCCATTCTCAAGTAGATGAGCTGACCAAATTAGTAAAATCTCTTTCCACTGAAATTAAGAAATTAAAATTAGAAGGGAAACATACATATAGAGATGCTCAAAACAATGATAACAGAGGTAACTACAGGAGACCAAATAATGCTCCCAAAATCTTTCCTAGAGATCCTAGAAATAGAGAGAGAGATGATCATAGGGTACAAGCTCCTTTGCAAAATAATTTAGTGGATGATAAAGAAGAAGAGGAGGTAGAAGTTGATCCTAAGATTCACTGCTTAGGTGATACATCCCCATCCTCACACTTGACTCAATCCTCTTAGAGAAATATTTAATGGATATTCAAATTAATGAGTTAAGCAAGGGAGAGAAAGCAAAGGAAAATGCTAGTAGATATAATCTGAGATCTAAGAAGAATGAAGAAAAAACTGATGCCCCTAATTAGCCTGTTCAAAAAGAAGATTCTGCCAAGGTTGTGACAGTGAGAAATAAGGAAAAGGACACTCAAAACCCACAAGTTCTGATCAGAAATACTCCCCCTGAAACCAAAGATATTTTGAAGCCTTCCCCTTCCTTTAGTTTTGAGAATGAGATCCAGAAAATAAATATCCCTGTACCTTTTTTGGAATTGATAAAAAATGAGGATTTTAAAAAATATTTATCCAAAATGTTACAACCAGAATCATCTCCAAATTCCACTGACTCAATAAATCTGCAAGATGAAAAACCAATAGTGATTTTAGGTCCTTTGATAGAAGACAGAGATGACTCATCCCCACCTTTCTATACTTCACTGAATATACATGATAAGGTTCTACACAATTGTCTCATGGATTCAGGGGCATCCCACAATCTTATGCCAAAATCTGTTATGGATGAACTTGGGTTAGAATTCACAAAGACTTATCATGATTTATATTCTTTTGACTCCAGAAAAGTCAAGTGTCTTGGAGTCATTAAGGATATGGTGGTGACCTTATTTTAGTTTCCCATGAAGAGTATACTTATGGATATCATAGTTGTTGATGTTCCCCCCAATTTTGGCATGCTCTTGTCAAGATCCTGGATAAAGAGACTTGGGGGAACCTTACAGATGGATCTCTCTTATGATACTATTCTTGTTTTTGGGGGAGAGCATAGAAGACTTTACAGGGAAGTTGAATTGGCTTACATCATTAGTGATGAAGAAAACCCCACAAATCACACTATTTTTTCTTTTGATACAGATCTGGGATCTAGTATTTTGCAGCTCACTGATGCTCCTAAAGCCCCTTTAGAAATCAGAAAACAATCACTCAAATTTTCTGAGGAGCCCCTTCTAAATTTTTCTGTCTGGAAGATGTTCTTTGATGGAGCCTCTTTCAAGGAAGGTGCTAGTGCTGGGGTGATCTTTGTCTCACCATCTCAAGAAACTATATCTTTTTCATATAAACTAGAATTTGAGACTACTAATAATGTGGCAGAGTATGAGGATCTTGTCTTGGGGTTGAGGTAAGCTAAAGACATGGGGATAGAAGAGCTATCAGTATTTGGGGATGCTGAATTGATAGTCCATCATATTAAAAATCTTTATCAGACAAAGCATCCTAGGCTTAGATCTTACATAAATGAAGTATGGGATTTGGTGGACAATTTTTTCTCTTCTTTTAATATATCATTCATTCCTAGAGAAGAGAATACCATGGCTGATTCTTCGGATGTATCCACAAGCAACTTTAGAATCCCTATACCGCTAAAAATCAACAAGCATCCTATCAGAAGAGTAGAGGGCGGAATATACTAATCTTTTGAAAGAATTTTCTGATGTATTCACTTGGACTTATGAAGATCTAAAAATTTATGACACAAGCATAATAGAGCACAAGATCCCATTAAAAGAAAACACCAAACCCTTCAGGCAAAAGTTGAGGAAGATCAATCCTATGTTGTTTCCTGTCATGGAGAAAGAAGTTAAGAAGATTTTAGATGCAAAACTTATCATTTCTTTAAGGTATTTTGAATGGGTAGCCAATTTGTTCCTAGTAAGAAAAAAGAATGGAGAAATTAGACTTTGTGTTGATTTCCAAAATCTGAACAAAATCTCAAAGAAGGATAATTATCCTTTACCCAAGATGCAACACATATTAAAGAAGGTGAAAGGAGAAGCCAAGATGTATATGGTTGATGGATTTTACAGATACAATCAAGTATCTATTTTTCTAGAAGACAGGGAGAAGATGGCCTTTACCACTCTGTGGGGTACATTTATATATGCCAAGATGCCCTTTGGTTTGATGAACGCAGGGGAAACTTTTCAGTGAGATATGGACATAACATTTATTGGAGAAAAGGCTAAGTTTTTTTTTTATCTATTTAGATGACATAACTGTGTATTCTTAGTTTGATAAGGAACACTGTGATCATTTAAGAAAGGTTTTCTTGAAATGCAGAAAATTTGGCCTCTCTTTGAATCCGAAAAAATCAGTGTTTGCCATGAAAGAAGGAAAATTATTAGGGCATATCATGTCAGATGAAGGGGTAAGGATTGATTCAAATAAGGTTGAGGCTATAAAAACTTTGTCACTTCCTATATCTAAAAAAGTGGTACAATCTTTTCTGGGAAATATCAATTTTTTGAGAAGATTTGTGTCAAATTTTGTTGAGTTGGTTAAGTATATCACAACCATGCTAAGGAAAGATAGTGAAATCAAAGGGACTACTGAGTCTCGCGATACTTTTGATCAAATAAAGAAATCCTTGACTGAAGCCCCGGTTCTTGTCATCCCCGACTACTCCAAGGACTTTCTTATTTTTTATTTTTCCTCTTTTGATACAGTAGCAACAGTCCTATTGCAGAAGAATGTTGAAGGTTTAGAGAAACCCATTTCCTTTTTCAGTATGGCATTGAGAGATGCTGAGCTAAAGTATGACATCATGGAAAAGCAAGCCTATGCATTGGTGAAATCTCTTAAGTCTTTCAGAGTTTATTTCCTGCATTCAAGAGTTATTGCTTATGTCCCATCAGCTGCTGTAAAAGAAATTCTTATTCAACTTGATATAGATAGAAAAATAATCAAGTGGATTGCTAAACTACTTGAATTTGATTTGGAGATTAGGCCCACAAAATTGGTTAAAGGCCAGGGTTTAGCCAAGCTCTTGGCTGAATCAAATTTCTCAGCATTGGGGGTGAATTTCATTCACTCATGTTCAAAAAAATCAATAGGATGAGATGACTGATAAAGGTCCTCAAATTATTTCTACATTGGAAAATTGCAGTTGGTAGAAGGACATTATATTTTTTCTGCAAAATTTACAGCCTCCAAGTGGTATGGAAAAGAACAAGGTGAGGGCCCTAAAACTCAAATCAATAAAGTACTTCCTTGTTGATCAAATTTTGTATTGAAGGATCCATTAGGAGTGCTTTTGAGATGCCTAGACCCCCAAGAAGCCCAAAAGATTATGTTTGATTTTCATGACAGTTTATGTGGGGGCATCACTATTGGAGAACCATGACATATAAGATCCTCAGGGCTAGGTACTTCTGGGCCAGTTTGTTCATTGATGTTTGTGCTAAGATTAGAGCCTATGCTAAGTGCTAGAAGTTCTCTAGAAAGAAGCAGCTTAAGTCTTTGCCATTGAAGCTTGTGGCAGCTTCAGGACCCTTCCAGTAGTGGGGCCTAGATTTTGTTGGGGAAATGCATCCTGCTTCCAGTGGTCAACATATATGGATATTGACTGCTATAGATTACTTTACTAAATGGATTGAAGCTATTCCCACAATGAATGCTTCACACAAAGTGATCATTGGTTTCCTGGAAGAAATCATAGCAAGGTTTGGGTGTCCTAACAGAATCATCATTGATAATGCTGCATAATTCAAGGTTGAACCATTGATTCAGTTTTGTGAATAGTTTGGGATCACTTTGATTCATTCCACCCCTTACTATCTGCAGGGAAACGGGCTTGCAGAATCCTCGAACAAAAGCATTATAAATATCATTAAAAAACTGTTAGATGATAACCAAACGGCATGGGATTTGAAACTCAAATTTTCTCTATGGGCTGACATAGTGACAGTGAAAAGGTCCTTGGGACTTTCCCATTTTGAGTTGGTGTATGGAGTTGAGGCAGTTTTTCTTTCTCATCTTGCCTTACCTATAGCAAAATTCTTCCAAGATTATCAAGGGGAACCTGATCATATGATCAGAAGAATTCGGCAGCTGGTTGAAGTGTAGCAGACCTAGGAGCAGCTTGTAGACAAAGCAACTGACCATCAACTAAATATCAAACAGGATTTCGACAAAAAGGTGAACAAAGAGGACTTTCAATTGGATGATCTGGTGCTCAAGTGGGATGCACCGAAGCAAGATAAAGGCAAGCATGACAAATTTGAATCTTTATGGATCGGTCCTTTGAAAATCTTTGAGGTATTCTCTAATAACACTTTCAAGTTGTAGAATATGAAGAATGAAGAGGTTTTTGGTGGCCATATTAATAGGCATTTTCTGAAAAAGTACTTTGTTTGAGCCTTGAGTGGTCCTTCATATCATTGTAAATATCATTCTCTTTTTATTTTTGTTTCAATAACTGACCCCATAGCCCTAGGATAAGGCATTGTATCTACTCATTCTTGGCAGCCCATAAGGGGGCATGCCATCCCCTGTGGAGCCAATGTTATCACACTAAATTGACTTGTGTCTTTTAGTTTCTCTTCAATCCTTTTTTAAGCCTTAGATTTTAAATTTTCTTTTAAAGTCTCATCCCTTTAAAATTTAGGTTTGGTAGGATCCCTTAGATGATTAAATTTTTTGAGTCTTATCTCTAATTTGATCCTCAAATTGATTTTTGATCCTTGAACCATTTTTAGCTCATGACTTACTTTGGTCCCCTTCATGACTTGTCCCTAGGTCGATCCCTCCCATGATTAGACTGATGTAACACACCTTCCTCCTCACTCATGATCTCGTAGGCATGCCTCATTGTCTTTTCTTACTTTTCCAATCATGTTTTGATGTGGATGTGTTGCCTACTCATCAGGCAATTCTGTAGCACCTATCACGTTCATCATACTTCCACCTCGAGCCATGATTGCCACAACTGATGTTATGTACCTTGTTTTCAGTGCCAAAATTTGGTTAAAAATGCCTTCAAAGATGATGCATTTATGAGCCTTGGTAACGGTTTCTAATTTTGAAAATCTCAACAGTGTTGCACTGTGCAAATTCACAAGTTTTGAATAGGCGACCTCATGTCAACCAAATCTGATGCTGAGGAAGATTCTAGGGTCAAAGTTTTCTCGATTTCATCCTAATATTGCATTAAAGATCTCAACAACTGTCTACTCCATAGGTATCTCGTGCTGCCTCCTCTGCATATTAATTTTCACAGGAAATTTGTTCTCAGGTTTTCGGTTTGCTAAGATTGCATAGTAGTAAGGGACCCATATTCGCATGTTAGCCTTGTATTTTCTCTTCTTCAAGCCTGTAAACTTCCTTTCCCGTATCTATGGTATGATTACTGATGTTTACCTTAACCATTGAAATCACAAGATTGTAAATAGACTATCCTCTGTGTATGCGTTGCGCTACCCAGAGGGACTGCTCAAACCCTCTCTGTTTTCCTTTCTTCCTTTCACCTCGGAGTTTGGCATTTTTTGTCAATTCCAGAGGGCGAATTTCAGATTACACCCTCACTGTTTACACTCTAGAATACATGTACAAGCCTAAGGGTATAATTCCTAAAGTCAAGCTTGGCATACTAGCATTATTTTGTCTAAAAGGGTCAGCCCTATATATTTTGAAGCCCTATTCAAATCCTTCTTATCATTACTATCCCTTAAGCCTTTCAAAATCCCTCATTCTGAGCCATGGAGACTCCTCAATCAAGGAAGACACACAAAGGTGGCAAGGTGGTTAGGATAGAACCATTGGACATGCATATTTTTGATACATAGCCCATGGCAAGAGAGGCCTTTCAAAGAGTAGGGTGCATCTCTTTCTATCAGCACATCTAAAGAGGCCATCCATAGGTAGCAAGATAGTTTGCATTACAGTTTGATGGCAGGAAAACCAAGGTTGGGAATTTGGAGTTTGAGGTGACTAAAGCCTCTATCTCAGCTGTAATAGGGATCCCCATTATAGGTGAAAAGTGGTTCAAAGAAATGGTTTTGAGGTCAGCCTATGAAAAAGATTTCTTTAAACCTAAATATCAAGCAAATGATTTGTCAAAAAGTATGCCAATGAGTCAATTGATTGAACAATTTGATAGATTATTGAAGATTATACAGAGATATTTTACTTGTGAAGGGAGATTTAACACATTATACTAGTACCATATAAGGTTGTTGATACATTTTACTGGTAAGGTTGAGATGAATATTCCCTATTACTTGGTGAGGAACATGGGTAAAATTTTAGACATGATACAAGCCAAATCCAAGGATGTGGATTCTAGCCTTTTTCACTCTGGATCAATCAGAATGTTGGTCTAATTGAGTAAGAAATATATTTCATGGGATAATTTTGGTTTTACTTCTCATTTCAAGTTGGATCTAGCACCAACTCCTCAATCAAAGAAGGAAAGTACTTTGTCACCCACCAATACTTATAAAGCAGGGACCAATAGGAAGAGAAAGGGTAGAGCCCCTGTTCAAGTTTTAGAGATTAGAAAGCAGGTCATAGAAGCTTAGGAGGAAGTTTGTCCTTCTCCACATATATATTTTTCACCACCTCCTCCACCAAGGTTAGAAGAGGTATCTTCTTCTACTAAAGATACATCCAAGAGAGGGAAGAAGATTGTCTTTCCCTCTTCTCCTCCAGCAGTCGAAATCAAGGGTAAAAGGCCTTTCACAAGGTCATCAATTCCTAAGGAGGTTTTCAAAGAGCAGTCTTTACCGTAAACCCCTATTCAAAAGAAGAAGGGTAAGAGCATTGAAAATCCTATGGAGGAAAAATCAGAAACCCTTATTCAGAGGAAGAAGGGTAAAGGTAGTTCTTAGCCTACTAAAGGGAAACAAGAAACCCATGTACAAAAAGGTAATGATAAAGGTACTAAAATACCTTTGGAGAGTAAAGAGAAAACTTTTGAGAAAGGCATTGAGAAGCCTGTTGAAAGAAAAGATGAAACCCCTTTGCTGAGAAAGAAGAATAAAAGTAAATCCATCAAGGAACCTGATGAGGTAGACAAGACACTTCTCATGCAGGAGGAAGAGGAGTTTGAGAAAAATCTTATTGAGACTGTGCATGCCACTGTTCCTCCTGACAGTCAAACCTACAAAAGACTTATCAAACAACTTAGAGAAGCAAAAAAATAAATAGATCATCTCAAAGAAGAAGATAAGGTCAACTTGTCTCAGATGAAAGAGCTCATGGTTGGCTACAGTCACACCCTTGACTTGGCAAGTTTTGCAGCTATAAAGGCCCATCCCCTTCATATACAATTAAAGAATCTTTATAGGAAAAACATAGGCTTTCAGTCTCATAATAGGAAGCTAAAGGTTGAGCTGAAGCACTTTCAAGATGAGGTAGCCCAAATAAATTTACCAGTGTTGGTTGAAGCTTCCATTGAGGATGACAAACCAACAGCTAAGGAGAGTACAACTACGCAGAGGAAGCCTGTCAATTCTAAGAAGAAGAATTCTACTATGTCAATTGAAGATCCTCTTTCTACCAGAAGAAGTGTGAGGTTAAATGTAAAAATGACAAAATAGATGGTAAAAGGTAAGCCCCATTTTTGAGGATGTTCCATTTTGGGGGGGGGTTAAATGATATGAAAATATTATCTCCGCCATCTATACAGGCTTCTAAGCATTTAAATATCTGGGTTTTGAGTTTTTGCTAAGTGCTAGCTTCCCGTAGTGGTAAAGGGAACTACCTATTTTATGGTCAAGGCACCTAAGTAAAATGGTTTTGTCATCATGAAAGACCACAAATTGCTCAGCACATGTTCAAGGTTGAAGGCGCTGCATTTTTGGAAATGCTACCTAAGCCTGCACACAACCGCAGCATAAGTGGAACGACCTAATATTGGGTAGAGAATAGAGTTGGCATATAGGCGTAGTGTAAGTGGCACTATCGAATATTTCACAAAGGGTAAAGGTTTTCACACAGGAGAAACACAGAGGTGCTACCTAGAGGCATTACCTAATATTTCACAGAGAGCAGAGTCTATACACATATGCAACATAGTGATGCTACCTTCAGGCGCTACCTTCTCTCCTTATAGTGCGCTACCCAGATTTGCTGCGAATAAACACCAGGGATCTAGGAGGACTAAGCTAACAACTTTTAGATTAATTGATGATGGAGAAGGATGGAGAAGAAACAAATGGCCTCATGAAGACAACCACATGCCCTGAAAGACACATGGAAAATAGGGAGCTCCGTAACAAAAGGGAATCAAATTAGTTTGAAATTCAGTTGGATTAGTCACCAACATTTTCCTGTTTTATAGCATAGGTGGTTAGATAAGTCGTTGGAGCAAATAAAGTTTTATAGCTTTTGAAGGGAAAGAGGCTAGCTCGTACCTCCATCTATTGCCTCCCTTTTGTTATAAATAGATAGATCAATTGCTTTAGTAGGTTCAGATTGTTGAGCAAGTCTCCCTTATACTGTAATATTTTGATGAAGTAACTATGATCTAGTGATGTGCTCGACTTAAGACTTTTTGACTAATAGAAACCAACTTCTCTTTCAACCTATTTTCTTCTGATGCTAAATGTTCATTCTTTGAATGATTCACATGGATAACTGTGGTGATGTTATGATGGATGTTTGATCATTATGTTATCATGATGTTTATTTAGCTTCCTTAGTTTCTCAGTTCAAGAAGATCTTGTGTTAAGAAAATTTTCTCCTTAGGCTTTTGTGGACCTGATGTTTACAACAGCCCCTACACTTCTCTCATTCAAGTCTTCCCTCTATTCATACTTACTCCCAAACTACTAATTGAATTTAGCCAAGACCTTAATTGTTGGTGCATTCTAGCCCTGCTATCTGAGTTAGAACATTATCACTTGATTCCTTTTCCATTTGACCCTTTAAACACCCTTACATTCACTTATAACTTTATGGGTACTGGGCTTGCCTTCCATGCAATCTGAAGGTGACTCCTAGTGCTAACATATTACATGTCTAGCCTTCCATCCACCAAGAAAGGAAGTGATTGTATATTTTTGGTGGTTGATCCATTTTCAAAGATGGTCATTCTCACAGCCTGCAAGAAGAGCATCACAATGAAAAATATGTCCAAGATCTTCTTTGAATGAGTGTGGGTCCTGTTAGCAATAGGAATCAACCTCAGACTATAATGAGGATAAGCCGAGTACCCATCAGTTTATACAGTAAATGTAAATGAGTTTTAAGGGGCTCAAATTTATAAGACTCAAGATAATATCATTTTAACTCAGAAAACTAGACTAGTATGCAGATGCAGGTGAGGTATTAATTAACTTCAGTCAGTAAGTTGGAGTAAGGGTGAGTAGAGGGAACACTTTAATGAGGAGAGTGTAGATTTCTGCCATAGACATAAGGTCTTCCAGCAGCATAAGGAGGAAAATATTCAAATACAAGATCCTCTTGGATTCAAAACTTCGGGAAACTGAAGAACGTAAATAACAACATTGAAATCAAATATACATTACAATACAGTAAAAAAAATCCATGTGAATCCTTCAATCATGGAAACTTTAGTATCAAAAGCAAATAGGATGAAAAATAAGATGATTTTCATTAAACAAGAAGTCTAGGATCAAAATACATAACCAAAGAACCATATTTCTTCCTCAAAAGTTTACAATAGGAATCCTAGCTCAACCATCAACCTTAACAAAATATCAAAATTGCCTATATATACTCAAATTTTGCAACCACCAAGAACATGATTAGATCACTGCCTTCAAAGACTTCAGTCGGCGCCCGCTCTGTCAGGTTGTGTAGACTTTCTTCTGTTGTTAGATGCGAGCTCTTCCATTTGGACCTTCTCTGTCTTGTAAATTATGTGCTGAGACAAGGTCTCAACCACCACTCTCATTCTCAGTAACTGCCTTCATCGGGATTAGGACTGGGCCTGACACCCATAACTATTCTGAGACGGTGCCAATGAAATCTGTGAGTCCATATTGACACCTCGAGGCCATGAATGGTCTTTGTCTATGACCAATGTGAGCTTTACAGGTGGCAGTCTAATAGCGTATGCCCAGGGGATATTGTGTGTTGTTGGAGGCTCTTTACTGTAGGTCCTATGAAAACCATGACCTTCCTCTTTTGCACTTCCAAAATCTCGAACCTTAGGTGCCAACTCCTTCTTCATCACCCATTCACGCCGTGACCTCGGGCCATGACCTCACATAATTGTGCGACTATGGGTGCGTCCAAGGACAGTTTAAAAGAAAAATGATTTTTTCCCCGCAATTTACCATGAACTGCCATGCGTCCCTTTCAAAAAACCACAGTTCCGATTGCGGCCTGCCCTTGATATTTTAAAACATGCACACCTTCTGACCCCGCAATTTAGTGTGACCATTGATCTTGCGATCTAAGATTAGGCCCTTTGATCAATGGCTCAGCTTTGGCTCTTTTTAGATTGACGGATCAGATCTTTCCCTTCAAAACAACGACCGAGATTTGCTTCGTGGATCGGCCTTTAGGAATTTCAATTCTCAAACCACATTTCCCTCTAAGAAAAATCTATGGAGTTGAGGATTTGATGACACGTGGTTTTCTGGATAATTAAACGGTCTAGATCTATTTC
Organism: Picea engelmannii; assembly: GCA_009831015.1. Taxonomy (NCBI): domain Eukaryota; kingdom Viridiplantae; phylum Streptophyta; class Pinopsida; order Pinales; family Pinaceae; genus Picea; species Picea engelmannii. The sequence continues at coordinate 544,355 of ML784903.1, read as the reverse complement.
GGGCTTCGACCATTGATTTCAGGCCTCGAATGAGTCACTTTGAGTGTTGTGCTTTGCGCTCATGGTTGTGGCTTGCATCCCTTGACAACTTTATCTGATAACATTTGGCTCCACGGGGAATGGCATGCTCCCTGTGAGCTGCCAAGAATAAGCAGTTCCAGTCGCCTTATGCATTGGGTTATGGAGTCGAGCTCAAAACATTTCGCCAAAGGCTGACATGTACACTATTATACTTATAAAAAGGAAAACAAACACCCATGCTCCATAAAGAGATTATTTATGTATAAAACCTAAAATAAATGACTTTTACAATGGGCTAGGTGAAGGAAAACTTCCACCATAGACATTCAAACTGTTTGATCACCGAATCCTTCGCTTCCCTGCAAATGATCCATAAGAAAAAAGGAAAGTGTGATAGATGGCTAATTTCATTCTTATGATCACCCATATTACCTTCAAATGTTGATAAAATGATCAAGCCTACATGCTCCAAATCATTTGAAAAGTACAAATTTATGTACTCATTGACAGGGTTATGAAACTGAAGGCAACTCATGATTAACTTATGAAAGGTTACCTTCACCTTTTCAAAGTTGTTGACATCCTTCTTTATGTCCCCTACAGGAACACTTGATTGAAAGACAACCACAAGAATCTGTGGGTCCATAAGCTACTTACTGTGAACTGTATATATAAGTGGAAGAAGCCTGATGGACGTAGGTGGTTGTTGATCCACTGATGACTATGGATTTACTTCAGGCTGTGTATAGATGACCTCTTCATGTTCCTCAACTAAGGGCTGCTCCTGGTCAAATTTTATGTCTTTGGTGACAAGGCCAACCTCTGAATCATCCTTACTGTCTTCATAGTGATCAAATGAAAGATAAGCTTGTTGCTCATCATCACTAGGATATTCATCAAAAAGGGGTTGTCTTTCATATGTATGATCATCCTTTAAATCAATAATTTTATTTGGAAAATAACTGTTAAAAATATCTATTTCAGGAACAGTAGTAAATGTTTCTCCTATTTGTTCATACACATGATTTTCATCAAGACAAGGCTTCTCATGGATACCTATGTCGAAGACAAAATTATCCACAGTCTTTTCTTCATAGGGACATCGAGCAAAAACTGCCTTAAGTTCAGAGTTGAGATGATACTGACTTTGAATCTTTCCATAAGCTCAGAGGTTATCCTCCACTTCCCCAACAACCATGAATAAATGAGATAAATATGTTGATTTCCTTTCTCTCAGGTGAAGGACAAGCTCTGAATGTTGAGACATGACATAGTAAACCATGGAAACAGTCTATGTGGGTTTGATCTCTACAGACATATTATGATACCCACGGTAAAACCTCCTGTTGAAGACGATCAAGGCTTCCTCTTCCCCTCTCCTCAAGGAATTAAAATCATCCCAGTACCGATCAAAGGACTTGTTCTCACCCCACCACTTCGAAAATGCATTGCATAATTCAACTGAGGAACCAATCAAGTTAGTTCCCAAACATTTAAACCACACAACAACATCTCCAAATAATGAATTTGAGAACAATATCATGGCAACATAATCATGATCAATATCAAATTGACCAACAAAGTTATCAAAGGCCTCCACACGCCTCTCAACTATAACATGATCTTCCCCAGAAAATTGAGGAAGATATTTAAAGAAATCAAGAGGATAAGGATGAAGATGATATGGAAGATTTAAAGGTTTAAACAGCTTGTCTTTGATTATGGTTTGAAAACTAGTGGGATGAATATGAGGCTTATGTTGGCAAAATCAGTGGATAGAATGCAGTGATGGTTGTTGTCATTAATGGCAACAGTAGAGACAGTAGGATAAGAAGGATACAAGCTCAGGAGGAATAGCCTTGAAGAAAATGCGCACAGCAAGAGCTTACAGAGGAAAAAGGAAGAAGAGTCAGTGACCGTTGGATCCCATCCAAATCTCCCGAAAGAACCAGGACCGTCAGATCTGTAGAAGCTGCGAGAGAGATAAATTCATCGGAGAATCGGGGATCGCGAGTTCAAAGTGTAAAAATCACTTGACATTGAAAACCCCGAAATCACGATATGGGATTTCGCGATTTGATCGCAGCCGTTAATTCTAGAAGTGATCTGGACCGTTGATTATCTAAATGGAGTATCGGGGATCGGGACTTTGGAATGACAAAGTCACTTGACATCAGAAACCCCAATTTCGCGATATGCGATATCGCGACTCAATCGTAGCCGTTGAGCCAAGGTTAT
>ML784903.1:465037-540967 GCA_009831015.1 Picea engelmannii | reverse complement strand
AGCTTGTAAAACAGAGGTAGCAGCCTCACATTGAGTTGGTGCTCAATTGTAAATGATGTACAGAACAGAAAAAAGACTGCCTATCATTTCGAAGAAGAAGAGGTTTTCTCCCTTTATGGGTTTCCTCGTGAAAATCTGTCTTTATGTGTATTTTATGTCTGACTGATGATCTTTACTCTTACTGTCCATATGTTGTATGATTGGTTGATGACACATGAAGAAATCTTAATAATTATTTAAAAGGCATAAAATTGTTTAAGCTTATAAACAACTGATTCACCCCCCCCTCTCAGTTGTTCTAGTATTTCCAACAGCTTATCACACTGATGGCAAGTCACAATAGTAAAAATAGGATGAGATGAGATTTGAGGAGGTTGTGGATCAATTTCAACCTCCTCATGGATGCAAGGGTGATTGAGTTCAAGAGGGGTTTCAATATGAAGCTCATTCTTATGAGTAGGCTGAGCTGAGGATATAATATTAGCATCTACAACATAAGAAGAAAGCAGGTCTTCTTCTTCCAAGGATGGATATATAAAGGAAGGTTGGTGATCAACCGAATAAACAAAACACAATATGATCCTCTTTATATGTGAAGGGAAAAACAAAAATGAGCTGATAAAGAATAACAAAAGTTCATGAAGAAAGCTCATAAGTTGATACCTAGTCATTCCTTTCATCTTTCTGTCAATAAGATCCTCCCCAATGGAATATCTGATTGTGGAGTCGCTAGGTAGATGATTACAATTAATTTTATATATCCCTCTCTTGTCTACCATCAAGAGTTGGATTATGTCATTCATCCCGGGGAGCTCTTCAATCTACTCAAATCCATCCCCAACAATGATGTCATTTATGTTAGCACTATGAATCACTGTCAGACTGTAATGAGGATAATCCCAGTACCCATCAGTTTATACAGTAAATGTAAATGAGTTTTAAGGGGGTCAAATGGATCAAACTCAAGATAATATCTTTTTAACTCAGAAAACTGGACTGGTATGCACATGCAGGTGAGGTATTAATTAACTCCAGTCAATAAGTTGGAGTAAGGGTGAGTAGAGCGAAGACTTTGGTGATGAGAGTGTAGAGGTTAGTCATAGACATAAGGTATTCTAGAAAATATAAATTACAATATAGTCAAAACAATCCATGTCAATCCTTCAATCATGGAAACTTCATTATCAGAGGCAAATAGGATGAAAAAGAAGTTGATTTTCATTAAATAAGAAGTCTCAGATAAAAATACATAACTAGAGAACCAAAGTTTTTCCTCAAAAGTTTACAATATGGGAGCCTAGCTCAACCATCGACCTTAAAAAAATATCAAAACTACCTATATATACTAAAATGTTGCAACCACCAGAAATGTTATCAGATCACTTCCTTCAAAGCCTTCTAAAACCTGCTTCTTCAACCACTTCAACTTAGTTCCATCAAGGTGAGGACAATAGCAGAAACAACAACAATTAGCTAACACACGGGTGACGACATCAACAAAAAAATGGTTATGGAAACCAAAAACAACAACATCCAAACTCTAAGACATAGTATGGCTCGACCAAATACAAATGCGTCGGTCTTCAAAGGATTCACACGAGATAAATCAAGTATGACAACAAGATTCCAAAGGTGTGTACTAGATACATAGGTCGACGATGGAGGCCAAGTGCGTTAGGTGGAGGATGGAATAATGGGGAGTAAACCTCCCCAATGAGATGACTCTCCAGCTTTAACTGCATGCACCCAGGTTGACACTTGTCTTTCCGGAGCTGCATGCACTCCATTTTTCATTTGTTTCCCCTTTACGAGGAACTTAGGATAATTGGGTTTATTTTTCCCCACTTTAATATTTTCATTATTCAGGAATATATTATAATATTCCCTTGGGTTAAGCCCTCTAGCTTAGCCCCTCTTTCCTAACCTCTTGATCCCATCCATTTCCTTACTTAGTGGAGATTCATCCCCCACACTCTTTCTTCGTGGTTGGTCTACACACATCGATGTATAATTTTTTATTAATGATCTTCATAATTACATATACAAAAAACAGGCTTGTTGGCCTTAGCATCCATGATCTTCGTCCTATAACACATAAGCCTACCATCTTATCAACACTCATCTCACCATCCTAAAAACATTAGTACAATTCATAAATACAACTGGGGCTCATCCTTGGGGATATTACAATCCCCTCCCCTTATTTTTTCATTGTCCTAAGTGCAACTCATTTACATAATATCAACAATATTTTCAAAATATTCAAAAATATGCGGGTAATCTGCCTGCATAGCATCCTCATGCTCCCATTTCACGTCCTCAGGACCGTACTAGGTCTACTGGACCTTATCAAGCCCTATGGATCGATTCCTTAGATGTTTTCTCTTCCAGCCCAATATGCACACCAGGTGCACTTGCAAGACTCCTTCTTGCTCCACCTGAATCACATTCCAATCAATACCATGATTAACATCAGGTATATATTTATTAAGCAATGAAACATGAAACACAGTATGCATAGTCATGGATGTAGGAAATGAAAGCACATATGTAAGTGGTCCAATCCTTTCTAGGATTTCAAATGTCCCACAATATCTGGTTTCCAACTTGGAACAGTTTTCGAGATTCAGGGAACTTATGTTGGCCTTCACTTTCAAGAAAAAATGATCACCCAATTTAAACTCCATGTGGGTTTTGTTCTTATCAGCATAAATTTTCTGCCTGTCTTGGGTAACCTTGAAATTCTTCTTAATCTTCATCATTTTCTCTTCCATTTCTTTGAGCAAATCTGGCCCAATCACTGCCCTATTAGCTGGGTTATCCCAACTTACTGGGGTGTTGCAATTTCTTCCATCAAGTGCTTCAAATGGGATCATCTTCAATGATGCTTGATACCCATTGTTGTAAGAAAATTCAACCAAGTGTAGGTAGTCTTCCCATTTAGATGGTTTGTCCATAACATACATCCTTAGCATGTCCTCTATCACTTCATTCACCCTTTCTGTTTTCCCATCAGACTCAGGATGATAGGTTGTGATGAAGTTCAGATTCGTTCTGAACCCTTTGAATAACCCCTTCCATAACTTTGAGGTAAATTTTGGGTCTCTGTCAGAAACAATTGTCTTGGGTATGCCATGCAATCGTGCTACTTCCTTCATATAGATATCAACAACATTAGCTACCTTGTGAGTAGTATTCAATGGAATACAATGGGAAGCTTTCGTAAGCTTATCCACCACGACCATGATGGAATCATTTTGCTTATTTTTTCTGGGTAATCATGTGATGAAATCCATTGTCACCAATTTCCACTTCCACTTGGGAATGGGCAATGGCTGTAGCAACGCAATTGGGTGCCTATGATCAACCTTGACCCTTTGACATTCTAAGCATTTAACTATTTACTTTGCAATTTCCTTCTTCATTCTTGGCCAAAAGTAATGGATCTTCACTACTTCCACTCTTTTCTGATATCCATGGTTCCCAACATAAGGCACACCATGCAATTCTTTCAAGATCATAATTCTCAATTCTTGGGAATTAGGTACATAAATTTTGTTTTTGTACAAGAGTGTTCCATCAACTTCCAATTTATAATCTTCCACTTTCTGTAGCATCTTATCTTGCTGTAGCTTTTCCACCAATTCCATGTACTGCAAATCTGCATTTCCAGCTTCCGAAAATATGCCTTTCATATCAGTTTGATACATATTAATGGTCGTATCATGTAGTTCATGCACTCTTCTATTGAGTGCATCAGCCACTTTGTTCTCCTTTCCTTTGATATGCTTGATATCAAAGTCATACTCACAAAGGAATTCTAGCCATCTACTCTGCCTAGCATTCAAGTTTGGTTGATCAAAAAAATACTTCAGACCATTATGGTCTGTCCTCAGTTCAAGCCTCTTTCCCATCAGGTAATGTCTCCATTTATTTAGAGCATGTACAATAGCCACCAACTCCAAATCATGAGTTGCATAGTTCTTTTCATGCTCTTTCAATTTTTTGGACTCATAACATATTACAAACCCATTCTAGTTAAGGACTGCTCTCAGTCCTTCTTTGCATGCATCTGTACACACTACAAAATCTTCATTTGGATCTGCAATCCTCAGGATTGGAGCAATGGTTAACAACTTCTTCAATTCTTGGAATCTCTTTTCACATTCTTCTATCCAGTGAAATTTCACCCCTTTTCTTTGTAATGAAGTGATTGGGTGAGAAATTTTCAAAAACCCTGCAATGAATCTCCTGTAATACCCAACTAGACCCATAAAGGATCTAACTTCTGTCACATTCTTAGGTGCTGACCATTCTCTAATGGCCTCTATCTTCTTAGGGTTCACTTCTATCCCTTCCTCTGAAATGATATGTCCCAAATAATGGATCTTCTTTTGATAAAATGATCACTTGCTCAATTTTGAATATAGTTGGTGCTCTCTTATCACTTGCAACACCATCCTTAGATGATGTTCATGATCTTCCTATGACTTGGAATACACCAAGATGTCATCCAAAAATACTATGACAAACTTTTCTAGATATTATATGAATACACCATTCATTAGGCACATGAAAACAATGGGTGCATTTGATAACGCAAACTGAATCACTGTGAATTTAAAATGACCATACCTTGTTCTGAAGGTGGTATTTATAATGTATCCATACTTTATCCTTACCTGATGGTACCCTGACTTGAGATCTATTTTTGAAAATATATTTTCATCCTTTAACTGATCAAAGAGATCCACGATCCTTGGCAACGAATACTTGTTCTTTATAGTCACTTTGTTCAACTGTCTGAAATCGATACACAATCTCAATGTCCCATCTTTCTTCTTCACGAAAAAGACTAGGGAACCCCAAGGTGACACACTTGGGCATATATATCCCTTCTTTAGAAGTTCTTCAAGTTGCATTTGTAACTCCTTCAACTCTGGTGTACTCATTATGTAAGGATTTTTTGACACTGGAGCTGCTCCATGCTTCAGGTTTATAGAGAAATCAATATCTCTCTTTAGGGGTAGTCATGGTACCTCCTTGAATACATCTTCAAAATCTTCCAAGACTGCATGGTATTCAATATTTGACACCTTATTCTTAGGTTCTTCCTCCATATGGGCTGCAAATATTTGACAACCCTTTCTGTAGCACTTTTTCAGCTGCATTGCTGAGATTTCTCTAATAGACACTGCCCCTAGGATTCCTTTCACTTTCCTTGGGTTTCCTTCCTCATCCAGGAAAGTGAATGACTTGTTACAACAGTATAATATGGCATGGTATTGGTCCAACCAATCCATCCTAATTAGACAGTCATAGGAACCTAAAGGTAACATGTTCAATTCATCTCTTGCACTCAGTCCGTTCATGTCCACTGGACATGACTTAACCAATTCAATAACTTTTCTTTTGGCTCCTATAGCTAGCTTCACTAACCAAGATTTTCCAATCTTTTTTCTTGGGAAATGCAAACTTTCCACCATCTTGGGATCTATATAACTATTACTAGACCCTAAATATATTAAAATAGTAAATGCATGGTTATTGTCATTGATCATACCTTCAAATTCAATCATGTGTGATTGAAACTCAACTTGCTTATTGTCCAGGGATGCATAGATCCTTGGTATTCTACTGCCCATGTACTCCATTGTTTCTGATTTCTAAACATTGTGGATAACTCACATTTTTGTATTTTTGTGGGGACAATCTGTATACTTTTTGTTTCCCTGACAACCCCAACATTGAATGGGCATCTTCCTTGGCATTTGTCCCCATACCTCAACCATTCTCTTCTCTCTAAAATATGGTTTTCCTTGAGGAATGTTTCTGAAAAAGGGAGGCTTGTTTCTCTTTTGCCTCTACTCTTTCTTGACTTCTTCTTGTCATCCCAAGCCTTTCGGAAAGTAGGATTTTCTCTTAGCTGCTATATAAGCATTTTTCTCTCCTTATAGTTTCTTCCATAGTTTTAGGATCATCATACTAGATCTTGTCACTGATGGAAGATTGCAGTCCACTCAGATACCTTCGAATTTGGAAAGTCTCATCTTTGATGAAAGGGACATACTTCAACAATTCCAAAAACCTTTGTTCATATTCATCAATGGTCATGTTACCCAGCTTGAGTTTAAAGAAATCTTTCATCTTTCTGTCATAGTATCTCTTAGTCAAGTATTTATTTTCAAAATACTTCTTGAATTCCTTCCAAGTAACATTTTTCTCTTTAATGTGTTTCACCTACACAATATGGTCCCACCACACAGATGACTTTCCTTTCAGCTGATACATTGCAATTCTTTCCTCTGCATGAGAGGAATAATTCTACAGTTGGAAATATTTCCTCATACCAAGAAGCCATGTCTCAGCATCTTCCTCCTTCTTGTGCTCTCCATCAAATGTAGGAGGTTTAATTTTGTTCATTTCACCATTCAGTTCATCCACTCCATATCTCTTATGCTTTTTGGTAGGAGATGGGATTAAATTACTGTGTTCTCTCCTCTTGGAGATCCATTGAAACTGATGATGGTGTGTAATATACTAGATATAAAATGTATGCAGAACATAAATAAAAGGATAGTAATGGTAGAATAACAACAATATAACCAGAACATTCACCACCATAACACTGAAATGATATGAGAATAATAACAGAAATAGCACTTTGAATTTGAAAGCAATGTTCACGGGCCTCTTCGAGGGGGCAACCTCCAGTTGAGCAGAGCTTTATTACAATAATATCCAAGTTAGGGTTCTCATACCCTCGAATCCTATTTATACTAAAAAGAAGCATCTAGAGGAGGATCCTTCTAGAAGTGGAAGCTTCTATTAGGTCTTCGTACATCCGCCTTATTCTATTTTATTGAAAGGCCTTATTAATATTGACCTTTATTACATATGAATATATTTTTCTACCTATGTGCAGATTAGGACCCTAACATGTCTTCCCCCTTAAAAACAACCTTGTCCTCAAGGCTTGAGATGAGGAAATTACTGCAGAATGGTAGCTGGTTCCCAAGTGGCGTCTGTTGGAGTTGTATCTTTCCACTGGACTAGCACTTCCTTGATGGTTCTATGACGTATGCGATGCTCACGCTGGTCCAAAACTGCTTCTGGATAGAGACAAATGGATCCTTCTTCAGCTAACTCTGGAAGGTTGGTTTGAATTTGGCACTTATCTCCAATCACCTTCTTTAAGCATGAAACATCAAAAACAGGATGTAGCTTTGAATGACTAGGCAAAGCTGACTGATAGGCTACTTGTCCCACATGCTTGAGAACGGTATTGTTGAGACCTGAAATTGACATCCCCATTACCCTATTATACTCTTCACCTATACCTTTTTGGCCTACCTAAGCTTGGGTGAATGACAAGAATGCTACCATTAGTCAGTGATAAGGTCATAAGGTAAAGTATGGTTAATTCATGCATTTTTTGGTTTATTGAGTTAGGGAATTGAATATTTCATGTACTAATGCTTCAATTTTCCATGTATAAATATTTGACCTCTAGATATCTAGTGTTCCTGTACCATCTCATCTATCTAGTACCTATGCACCAAGACTACCACTATCTGAATCTGGTACCAAATGCATCTGGTACTAAAATATCATATGTTGCGATCTGGTACCAACAACCGTGGACTGTTGTGATCTGGTACCACCATTTGTGCACTGTTGTAATTCGGTACCATCTACCTGTCACGATCCGGTACCAATATAGAGATCTGAATGTACCAAGTTTAGCCTCAGATCGCCCAAGACAACTGGTGGATGTTTATTTTCTTTAGCAAGGCTATGTTAGAACAGTTTGTTGATTGCCTCATCCTCATACACTTCATTTCATGAGGATGAAGCTAAAAGATGTAACCGAATAATTAAATTTAAACATTTGAATGATTTGCAAATCATTTCACCTCCTTGTGTTTCATGACTAAGACTATTAAATAGTCGTGGCAAGGATGGTGGAAGTGTAGGAGAGTTAGCATATTACCAAACATGTGAAACAACGTGTGATATTGCAAAACATATTCTGAGTAAAGACCAATAGAAGAACGTCATTTATCTCCATGTCTTGATTGTCTATGATTAAATATGAGTTGAGTTGTTAACAAAAGTTTGATGTTATGTTTGAGATTTGAGTGAGAGTAATGTGTGGGTTGAAGAAAAGCTTATTGTAGACTTCAGTAGCTGACCTGTTGAAGCGACAAGGGCCCACCGCCCAACCAAGGTCAGCATCTTCGTAGATTAGCATTAGCATTTGTTTTCTGTAGTGTAAATGTTAAATTAGTTGAAGCTTTAACTCTGTTAAATGATAGAAATACAACTTAGACTAGGATTTCCATTATATAATTGCTTAGAGATCTTTACTTGCTCTATTTTTGCATATGCTATGTTTTTATGAATTTGGTTTTTAGACATAAATATTGGCAGCAGTGGTCAGACATATTTGAAGGAGAACTAGTGAAGTCCACAATAGCACATTGTGAACCACAACATACTCGGTATATTGACTATTGAACTACCCATGCTATGTCTTGATGATTGATGTGTGATTTCCCTTTCAGAAGTGTGGATTGCATAGTTAGTTTTATGGGTCAGATAGCATAGTTGATCTGTCAAACCAACTCCATCTCATACTTGCATGTGCCATAATGGAGTATATAGACTCTCTATGAAAGACGACCAAAGTGCATTGCAATTTGCTATTTTGATTTGTTTCCAACATGCATAATCTAGCCAGTTCTATACTCGTGACATTAGAAATTACCTTTCTTATTGGTGTCTTGTAACTCTGTTGATTATGAATCTCGGATTGATAATTAATGAGTGAATTATACTAAACATATAAGTAGCAGAACATTTTGGCGCCGTTGTCGGGGAGTTGCAAACGGTAGGAAGTGATTTTTAGCTTAGATTATTTGTATAATTTTTTTTAAGGCTGCTTGAGGGAGGAGGATAAAACGTTTAAGATGTGAGTGAAGAGCCACGCGGCCACTAGAGTGGGGTTCTCCGAAGCCAGGTTTCCTTCTTACCTTCTAGATAGAATTAGGATTTCAATTTAGTTAAAGAATCAAATTTCCATTTTATGCATAGATATAGAGATAACAAGGGTAGATTTGTAAGCTCCAAAGATTCAAAAAAACCCCCCCCCTCCCCCCACTAATCCAACTGACACTGGTGCAGGAAAAATTCCACCAACATAAAATTCAAGGGGAGCCAGCGAGGCTCTAGAAGGAGAACTTAAAATGAAAGAATCAGTATTGGGATAGGCAGAACGTGAGTCTACTGAACATTTAGGAGACACAAAAAATCCAGTTTCTGAACCATCCATCAGTAGAATGGAAGAAGAAGAAGGAAATGTAGCCACAAAGACTGAGACCTTTGGGTTTCCAATCTTGGATATTTCCAGAAACATCAGTATGAAGAATATTCCACTATCATCGTTACCCACTTTCAGAGGTATGTCAACTGAAGATCGAGATTTATTTTTATTCGAGTTTGACATATTATGTAGAAGCTATAACTACTCAGACGATGCCCAAAAACTTAATCTCTTTCCTGCTACAATGAAAGATTCAGCCTTAAGATGGTTCATGAGCTTAGGAGAAAATACAATCCTCTCTTGGGATCAAATGAAAGAAACATTTTTATGAAAATACCAAGACTATTGTAAGGATAATGTTAAAAACGACATTTTTAAAATGCAGCAAACAAAAGATGAAATCCCTGAAGACTACTTAGAAAGGTTCTTATACAACTATCAAAAGTCAAAACTATTCACCACACACCCAGCTGTAGTAAGAACTGCATTCTTGAAAGGTCTCAGAGATGATTGCATAGAAGTTTTAAACTTGTTGAGTTCAGGAGATGTACACCAAAAGCCTTTTGCAGAAATTGCAGATCACTGTAGGAGATACTCAAGAGGACAAGCTAAAATAGGCAAAGGACCAAGAGATCCTTCTAGCAGAAATAAAAAACAAAGCTTAGGGACTGTCACCAGAACTGAGTTAGGAAACTTATTGGAGAGCTTTAAAACAGACATCTTGAGCATAATAAGTAACCAGATAGATACACTGAAACTGAAAAAGAAACAAGAAGAAGCTGCTTTAGCAATATTTTGTCATCGATGCCGAAAGAAGCACAACAACGAGAAAGAATACCCATTAAATGTCATAGAAATATGTGGTTTGTGTACACTATAACACCCCACATCTGAGTGTCCAACCTTGCTTGAGCTACAAGCCATGTATAGGGGAGGAGGAGTCTCACAAGAACAAGCATACCCTTCCAGAAGACCTTGGAGAGCCCAAAATCCCAATACATTTTATGATCCTAATACACAATATCAACAAAAACAATGGGTTCCTTCCCCAGTGACCTATCCACAATGGACACCTCATCAAACTCAACCTTGGAAACAAGGTTGGAGGGGACCTATGTATGGAAATCCCTCTTACCCTACATATCCACAATACCCAACAAACATTTCCCAATTACTACCTGGATTCAACCCACCACAGATGCAAGATTTACTCCCACCTCCTATACAACAACAATTTACAACCCCCTTGAACCCTAATCAATAGCAACAAGTGTCTATAAATGCCAATCAAAAAACACAAAACCAAGCTGCCCACAATCCTCCGAGACCAACAACAATCCCTGCCCAGCCATACCTAACCCCAATAATCGACCCACCCACCTTGTGCAGAATACAGAAGTTCAAACCTTTCCCACCTATGAAATTCAACTACGATCGGGGGAAATTGTAAACCAATAAGATCCTGCAGTCATAATTCATGAAGAAAATGATAAACATTTTGAGCAAGAAAACACTCAAACCACCCCTGCAAAAGAAGAGGCCTCTCCTCCTATCCCAATCACTTCTCAGTATGTACGAGTACCCCAACAAATTAATCTCCCACCTTACCCCGAAAGACTATTAGTGAAGAAACCCGACCCACCCTTGCACAGAGATATAGAAGATGAATTACGAAATGTGTCCATACAAATACCTCTGTTGCAAGCCATTAAGGATATCCCTATATATGCCAAAATCATAAGGGATCTTTGCATTAAGAAACCAGGAAGGAAGAATAAGGAACCTCCTCTTGTTCAGGTAGTGGGACAATTATCTGAATTTATTTGTGAAATGCCATACAAATATAATGACCCTGGAAATCTTGTAGTCACTGTCGAAATTAATGGCATTTCTCTACCAAACACACTCATTGATTTGGGTGAAACTATTAATGTAATTCCTTTTGACACTATGGAAAAGCTCCAAATCAACCAGTTAAGACCAACCCAAACCATGATCGAGTTGGTAGATAAGTCAGTCATTAGCCCTGCAGGAAGTTTAGATGATGTCACAATCACTCTAGCTTCTTGGGATTATGCAATAGAATTTTTAGTCATCTATTCTAAATCGTCCTCTAAACTAGGAAACCATGTGGTTCTTGGCCGCCCTTGGCTGGCCACAGCAGATTCCTTTATCATCTTTTGGTCTGGTGAGATGACTATATCCAATGGCACACATAGACAAAAACTTGTCCTCTTCCCTCCTGCCCAACCGACACAGGAAATACCTATTTGGTTAGAAAACCTTATGGAGAGGAAGATTGCATCAGACCTCTGTTAACACTTGAACAAGTAAGAGGAATACAAGAACAATCAGATGAACAAGTCTTAAGCTTATTTTTGGCTAACACAAATTGCGTTGAATACCCAAGGTCTTTTGTAGAATTGTCACATATTTTTAGTTATGAATTTCAACAAACTTGGCACCCTGATATCACTCAATTATATACCTTATCACCAGCCTCCTCAGATAAGGAAGAAACTATTGAACTTGTTGAGATTAGCCCAGGAAAACCTTTATATATCAACTCTAGTTTGGAACCAGAACAAAAGACACAAGTGATTGAAATGCTCCAAAGACAATTTTATGCCTTTGCATGGGATTATGCAGACATGAAAGGCATTCACCCTGACACATGCACACATCATATCTACACTAATGATCAAATCAGACCAGTTATATAGCCTCAGCAAAGGGTGAATCCATCCCTTAAAGATATTGTAAAAGATGAATTGCAAAACTCCTTCAAGCCAATCTCATATACCCCATTTCAGATAGTCAATGGGTCTCTCCACTTGCAATAGTTCCCAAGAAAAATGGTAAGTGGAGGATATGTGTAGACTTCCAGGAGTTAAACAAAGCCACCCATAGGGATTACTTTCCCTTACCATTTATTGATCAAGTGTTGGATACCCTGTTCAGAAAGAAGTATTTTTCGTTCTTGGATGGGTTTAGTGGTTACAACTAGATACAAATAGCACCTGAAGACCAGGTGAAGACCACTTTCACCTACCTTTGGGGCACATATGCTTATAGGGTACTCCCTTTCGACCTTTGCAATGCCCCAACCACTTTTCAAAGAGTTTTCCTAGGCATTTTCTCTAACTTGACCAATGATTGTGTGGAAGTCTACATGGATGACTTTACATTCCATGGACAAGACTTCCAGGAAGCATTGACCAGTATAGAAAAAGTCTTGATTAGGTGTAAGGAAAAAAATCTTTCCTTAAGTAATGAAAAATAAAAAATGATGCTCACTGAAGGTATTGTTTTGGGACATCACATTTCCAGTTCTGGAATGAGAGTTGATCTGGAAAAGCTTTATATCATCACACAAATCAGAATACCTTCCTTAGAAAAGGAAGTCCTCATATTTTTAGGACATGCTGGCTACTATAGAAGATTCATTCTGAATTTTACAAGCCTAGCTACCCCTTTATTCAAATTATTATCTAAAGAAGTCGAATTTAAGTGGGATGATGACTGCCAAATATCTTTTGAAATTCTAAAACATAAATTGTCAACTACCCTTGTATTAAGAGGACCAAATTGGTTCCTTCCTTTTCATATTTGTACCGATGCCTCAAACACAGCCCTTGGGGCAGTCCTTGGACAAAGAGAAAATCAAATTCCCTATGCAATTTACTTCGTTAGTAAAAATCTGTCTCCAACTGAAGTTAATTATACAGTCACAGAAAAAGAATTGCTAGTTGTAGTCCATGCTACCAATAAATTTAGACACTATATTACAACATACAAGATTTTGTACACACTGACCATTCAACCATCAAATTTTTAATGAACAAACTTGTAACAAATCCTAGAGTTGCACGATGGCTCTTATTATTACAAGAGTTTAATATCAACATTATTGATAGACCTGGTAAAGATAATCTTGTGGCTGATTTCTTATCTAGAATGATTCATCTGGGAGATAATGCACTAGTAGAAGATAAATTTCTTGATGAAAATTTATTTGCTATTTCTACATTCACTCCATGGTATGTAGATGTCGCTAATTATCTTGTGACAGGGAAGATGCCTCAGAAATTGTCTCCTAGAGAAAAACAGAAAGTAATTCAACTAAGTGCAAATTACATGTGGCACGATGATTGCCTTTACAAAACAGGACCAGATTTGGTGATCAGGAGATGTGCAAGGGAAGATGAAATTCATGATATTATGCAAACCTACCATGACGGTCCTTGTGGAGGACACTTCGTAGACAAGAGGACTGCTTATAAAGTTCTGCAATCTGGTTACTACTGGCCCCATATTTTCAGAGATGCTAAAACTTGTGTATCCAATTGTGATGAATGCCAATGAATGGGTTAACCTACTGCACAAGACAAAATGCCACTTCAAGACCAAGTAGTTATTGAACCATTCGAGAAATGGGTATTATCTTTTGTAGGTCCCATTAACCCTACATCTAAAAATAAAAAGTATATACTTGTATGCACTAACTATGTGACTAAATGGGTTGAAGCAAAAGCTTTACCAGCTGCAAGTGAACAACCAATGGTAGATTTCCTTTTTAATGATATATTTACTAGATTTGGTGTACCTCGATAAATTGTGACTGATCAGGGAACTCAATTTACCTCTCATCTTGTCAAAGATGTTACAAAACAGTACCAAATCAAACACAAGAAATCTACAACCTATCATCCACAGGCAAATGGAAAAGTAGAATCTACCAACAAAGTTATTGAGTCCATTCTTACCAAAACAGTATAGCTTCACCATAAGGATTGGGCTAACAGATTATTAGAAGCCTTATGGGATTATAGAATCACCTAGAGGAATGCAACAGGACATACACCCTATGAGTTGGTGTATGGGAAGCAGGTGCTTCGTCCTATAGAATTCCAGATCAAAACCTTCAGGACTGTAGTACAAGTTGGCATGAACTTGGATGAAGCCCAACAACAAAGACTCTTCCATCTTAATGTGTTGGATGAAACCAGGTAGGAAGCACTTCAAAGGACTACCCTCATTCAAGAACAAAGAACAAAATGGCATGATAAGTATCTCAAAAAGAAAAAATTTCAACAAGGAGATTGGGCCCTATTGTATGACATCAGATTCAAGAACTTCAAAGGTAAGTTAACCACCTGTTGGATGGGACCTTACGAAATTGACACTGTCTACGATAATGGTTCAATCAGGATAAAGACAATTGATGAACAACAAACACCACTACTTGTGAATGGTCACTAGTTGCGAGTTTACAAAAAACCTCTGTCAAAAGAAGAATTCCTGACTCATATACTACAGAATTCAGATATGCAGATGATCAGTAAGGAAGGAGACCCTCCTATTGATCCACATTGATTGATTGGTTTATTTGAAATTTTTGTACATAGGCGTGGATCGAATTTTGTTAATAAGCTGAAGGTAACAAGAGGTTCTTACCCCCTTTTGTTTTACTTTCACAATTTCTTTTCTTTTTTTTCGTAAATAAAATTCTATAATTTATTTGATCCTTCACGAACTTGCTAAACATCAGTTTGTAGGCATCAACAATATTTTGTTTTTCTTCAGTACCGGAAATCCTGTTCTTTTCCGGTACCAACAATCCAGTACCAACAGTTCGGTACCAGTTCGGTACCAGAAGTCTGTCCTTCTACAGTACTATCAAGACACATTACCTAATTGAAAAAGCATACTACGCACACTTCAAAATATTATGTCAATTAATCTAAAGTATGAAGCCATGCAAACAACCACTTAAGATGGAACCAAGAAGCCGAATGCAGTATCAAATGAGAGCCCTTGTGAAGCAATAATTTCTTTTGGTTCTGTTGACAACTAAAGGGAAGTATTTTTAATTTCTTTTGGTTTTGTTGCTTAAAAAAAAAATTAAAGAGGGACACAATCTTTACCTATGATTGCTCAAAGAACCATAATCCACTTCAAAGACTAGAAGTTTCCTTTACCCAATATTTCAGCATGATTTAAAGGAAAAATATATTAGCCTATAAGTAACTATCTCACCCTAACTAGACTTCAATAGTATTCATTGGATTATCTTATTAAAGAGTAACATATGAGTATATGAACACTCTCTACCATGGGAAAACTACCAAAACTTTTACAGAAGAGGATGTACCAATACCCTAAGGAAACTTTAGGTCATTCTCTTATGGACAAATTCAGACAAAATTATACATCTGGATCACTCTAAAGAAATAATGTGCATAAAAGTTTATTTTTACTTCAGAAAAATCTTTAAAAGACATTCAAAAGAAGAGTATATGCCTTCCAACCCAATACCATCCTGGCCTGTAAAAAGGTTTTCAGACGATCCTCCCCTGTCACCGTGCAAAGCACTCTTTAATAAAAACCAAAATAGGTGACTATGGACAAGAAGCCTCTGATGGAAAAAGGGTTTAAGAGACTAACCCACCAGGATACTGAACAGGTCTGCTGGCAGCGGGTACCGGTCTATGGTATGACCAGGCAAACCCATCAGGGTACTGAACATGCATGTTGGCAATGGGGCATTCTACCTGGGGAAGGCACCTCTCACTAGTTATCACAAATACCCCATCGGAGTGCTAAACAGGCTTGCTGGCAGTGGGTTCTGGTTGAAAAATGTGTCATCTATACTTGTTTGATTGAAAAATTCACTTTTTGTCATCTAAAACAAAAAGAGTAAAGGTCATTATTGGCTTTCATGAGATACAAACTCCAGATGAATTAGCAACATAATTACTCCAAGAAAATGTCCATTTGAGAATCACCCTAAGTAAACTTACCGGTCTGACATCTAAAGCCTACACTATCTAAGAAGGAAACTTCTTAAGAGTGGAGCCCTAACTAGGGAGTCTAATCTACTTATACTATGAAATTTATCTATAACATCCAATGATAGTAAATCTCTGAAGCAAGTTAGGTGGGATCTGTTCTTCTGGCAAACATATAAATATTCCCTGTTTCACTGTTGAATGCTACCTTTGTCAATAATCCATCAAAAGAAGGGAAATTTCACTTTTTAGGTATTAGATCATATGATAGGTGATAAATGTACTTTTGGAATTGTTTCTTTTTGCTCTTATCATCTTTTCTCCATTATGATATAAAATGTTGAATCTTCTTGCATACATATATACAACATCTTTGGCATGGGGGAAGGTCAAAGAGCCCCTTCAAAACTCTTTGTTAGACTCACATGATCACCCTGCAGAACCAAATACAAAAGAAGATAAGCACGAAATAAAAGAAGTACATGATATTCTCGTACCAGGTTTTCAAGAAGCTTCAGTCTAAAAGGATGAATTATGACAATTTACAAGCAGTCACACATGCTATGGGTATTTATCATACAAAGGTAAAAGAAAAGGTAACATGGTATTTATTTTCCTATGCTCATAAAACTACAGTAAGTATGAAAATATATACTAGATCTTATGACCTTAGTATTAAAACCATGCACCTATCCCTCATACCCATATGCCTAAACCTAATCAATCCTCTCATAGTGCTCGAACATGGTGAAGGGAAACATCACACCAAAATATGAAGCATGTCTAGTAATGATAAGCCACGAATGTATTTCATCCTTAAGAAATTCACGAACCTATCTTATATCATGAACCATGATCCAACATAAAATTCACTACCCGAAATTCCAATTACCTATCCCAAAATGATTCCTTGAACACCCAACGTCTTGTCCTCATCATTACAGTAACGGGTAGAAATGAAATGGCTTACCTGGGTGGTGAAGCCATCCAGATAAGCCTCATTTGGTCATAATTTTTCCTTACGGTATCCTTACTTAAACTTACCATTCGCATTATGAACACCATCACCATATTTCCCCTTGTCAAGAGCTTTCTCCAGTCTCGAGCCTACTCCTTTCCAGTACCAAACCCTTACCCTCATCAATTGACTAAACCCTTGTGCTACATCCCGATCCTTTTCTCACAACTTATAATGATGGTCGTTAGTAGACACGAACCGGTCTTCCAAATTTATAGGGAAACTGAGGAGTTCCAATTATGTCAAGAAAAATATGCTAGATTGGGATGGATGCAATTTCTGGAAAAATTCACAGGCTAGCACGAGAAGATATCTCACGAATTTATTTAGGGTTACGATGGAGATATTGCACATATAGGCAATCTACAACTGAAAATCAATGAAGAAACCTTAAGGGAGGTCACAGGATTACCTAACAAAGGAGCCAAATACTTCAAAGGTGTAGGAATCAACAAAGAAATGTGCCAACGATTCTTGAAAGAAGACCATCAGCACCCTAACTGGAAAAAGGGGATCCCAAGGAACTACATCAAGGAAGAGTATCATCCAATTATTACTAGTCTTCAACGATTTGTCACTTGTGAAGGAAGGTATGTTTTGACCTTCATATATCATCTTAGGCTTCTATTACATTTTGAAGGAGGCCCTGAAATTGATTTCCCATATTTTCTATGGATGAGTTTGAATAAAATGGTAAGATATGTTAAATCCATATCCAAAACTGAGAAGACTAGCATTTACCATCAAGGTCTCATTAAAATGCTAGTTTTACATGAGCTTAGGAAACAGAGGTTTAGTTGGAAAACTCTTATTACTCAAAACAAACATGTGGAGGAAACCCAACATGATCCAAAGAAAAATAAGTAACCTCAAAAGCAAAAGGGAAAGAAGGATAAGACAACTCCACCATCATCTAGGGCAGTGAGAAAACATGAAAAAGAAGGGTCTTCTTCCACAGTCAATAAAACTTTTAAAATCTCTGAATCAAAAGGTAAAAACAAATTAGTAGAGGAGACTTCAACAGTGGAAGTTGAGAAAAAGGGCCATCAGACAAAAATGATGAAGGGAAGCATAGCTCAGAAACTAAAAGTAAATAGTCTGTGGCACAACCCCCTGTCACCATTTCACAATTAGAAAAGAAGAAAAGGAAGCCTGTGAGCATCCCTGATCCGGTACCTCCTTGTAAAAAAACCATGAGGAGTATGGCAAAGAAAGGAAAAACAATCATCAGTCCTCATACACAGGAAGATCCAATCGACCTTACCTCCCCTTCTAAAGATTTATCAATCCAAGATGGCATCCCTAGGTTGACCGAGGAACAAGCCACTATTACTTTATGTGGGATGAGGGAGGAAGTTGAGGAAAGGGAATGCATCCAACCAGTAATGATGGAGTCAACAAAGACCTTGAAAAAAGAACAAATGAAGAAAAAGATTGGGGAACTGCAAAAACAAAATCAGGAACTCCAACATGAAGTGAAAGAATACCAACTCTTGGACAGGTATATCAAAAAGGAAAATGAGCAATTGAAAGAAACCAGCCAACAACTTCAAGACGACCATGAAGAGACTTCTAACAAGCTCAAGAAGGTATTATGACTCCTACAATATTTTAGTGTCATCCAAAGGGAGTTGAGAGAAGAGGCCTCAACCATCAACATCATTGATCCACCAAAGTAAAGAACACGGTCTCAAGTTTTGAAAAAATTTGGGTTTGTTTTCAGTTGCATGAGGACATGCAATGATTTTGGCATGGGGGAATGTTGAGACCCAAAATTGGCATCCCCATTACCCTATTATAATCTTCACCTATACCTTTTTGGCCTACCTAAGCTTGGGTGAATGACAAGAACGCTACCATTAGCCAGTGATAAGGTCATAAGGTAAAGTATGGTTAATTCATGTATTTTGTGGTTTATTGAGTTAGGGAATTGAATATTTCATGTACTAATGCTTCAATTTGCCATGTATAAATATTTGACCTCTAGATATCCATCATTCCTATACCAGCTCAGCTATCTGGTACCTGCGCACCAAGACTACCACTGTCTGAATCCAGTACCAAATGCATCCGGTACTAAAATCTCATCTGTTGCGATCCGGTACCAATGACCATGGACTGTTGTGATCTGGTACCACCATTTGTGCACTGTTGTGATCCAGTACCACCATTTGTGCACTGTTGTGATCCAGTACCATCTACCTGTCACGATCTGGTACCAATATAGAGAGTCGAATGTACCAAGTTTAGCCCTAGATCACCCAAGACAACTGGTGGATGTTTATTTTCTTTAGCAAGGCTATGTTAGAATAGTTTGTTGATTGCCTCATCCTCATGCACTTCGTGTCATGAGGATGAAGCTAAAAGATGTAACCGAATAATTAAATTTAAACATTTGACTGATTTGCAAATCATTTCACCTCCTTGTGTTTCACGACTAAGACTATTAAATAGCCGTGGCAAGGATGGTGGAAGTGTAGGAGAGTTAGCATATTACCAACATGTGAAGCAGCGTGTGATATTGCAGAACATATTCTGAGTAAAGACCAATAGAAGAACGTCATTTATCTCCATGTCTTGATTGTCTATGATTGAATATGAGTTGAGTTGTTAACAAAAGTTTGATGTTATGTTTGAGATTTGAGTGAGAGTAATGTGTGGGTTGAAGACAAGCTAACTGTAGAATTTAGTAGCTGACCTGTTGAAGCGGCAAGGGCCCACCGCCCAACAAAGGTTAGCATCTTCGTAGATTAGCATTAGAATTTTTTTTCAGTAGTGTAAATGTTAAATTAGCTGAAGATTTAAATCTGTTAGATGATAGTAGTACAACTTAGACTAGGATTTCCATTATATAATTGCTTAGAGATCTTTACTTGCTCTATTTTTGCATATGCTCTATTTTTATGAATTTGGTTTTTAGACATAAATATTGGCAGCAGTGGTCAGACATATTTGAAGGAGAACTAGTGAAGTCCACAACAACACATTGTGAACCACAACATACTCAGTATATTGACTATTGAACTACCCATGCTATGTCTTGATGATTGATGTGTGATTTCCCTTTCAGAAGTGTGGATTGCATAGTTAGTTTTTTGGGTCAGATAGCAGAGTTGATCTGTCAAACCAACTCCATCTCATACTTTCATGTGCCATAATGGAGTAGATAGCTTCTATGTGAAAGACACCCAAAGTGAATTGCAATTTTCTATTTTGATTTGTTTCCAGCATGCATAATCTAGCCAGTTTTATACTCGTGACATTAGAAATTACCTTTCTTACTGGTGTCTTGTAACTCTGTTGATTACGAATCCCGAATTGATAATTAATGAGTGGATTATACTAAACATATAAGCAACACAACATGTATAAGGAAAATAAAATTTGGGTGCTAGCTTCTGACAATGCTCGACCTAGAGGGAAGTTTGTTTGTAAGGTTGCAGTCGAAGAAACACCTGATCCCCTTCTACAAATTGACATTCAAAGCGACCTTGATCTACTTGTTTCTTCATGGGATTTTGTGCCATGACCAAATTCTCTTTGAGGGTATGGAGATTATCCTCTCTAGTTCTAAGTGTTAGGTCAACTGCCTGGACCTTCGAGGCACCCGATAAGTATGAGAGAACTGAAGGTGGCTTCTGTCCATATACCACTTCAAAATGAGCCATGCGTGTAGTTGTATGGTATGAAGTGTTGTACCACCATTCAGCTAGGGGTAACCATTGAGCCCACTGATTTTACTTTTCCGAGGCAAAACACCTCAAATATGTTTCCAAGCACTTGTTGATAGCTTTCATTTGGCCATCAGTCTGGGGATGATAAGTTGTGCTGAGATGAAATTCAGTGACTTGTATCTTGAATAGTTCTTGCCAAAAATTGCTTGTGAAAGTTGGGTCGCGATCAGAAACAATAGAGTGCGGCATGCCATGAAGCTTGAAGACCTGATCCATGAAATTTGAGCCACTGTGGATGCTGTAAATCAGTGTTGAAGGGCACATAAATGAGCATACTTGGAAAGGTGATCAACAACCACCATGATGATGGATTTATTGCTCGATTTGGGTAAGCCGGTAATAAAATCCATAGAGATATCCTTCCAAATAGCAGGTGGAATTGGGAGCGGTTGTAGTGTTCCCGGAGATTTGACTGTTTCTCCCTTGTTGCATTGACACACATCACATTCAGCTACAAAATTATGAATGTCCTGTTTCATACCATCCCATAAAAAGGAACGTTTGAGCCTATCATAGGTTTTGGTGAACCTAGAGTGCCCTGTTGTGGGTGTAGCATGAAGATCAGAAAGTACCATGGATTTAAGCTTTGATTTTTTACTTAAATACAAATGAACTTTGTATCGAATTTAATCATGGAGCCAAGAGTACCTTGGGGAAGCTGGAGCATTGGACTGTAATTGTTGGATCAATTGCGAACTTTTTGGATCTTGTAGCCATTCCTGGTGAACGGCTTAGAGCCAATCTAGTACAATGAATGAAAGAGAGAAAAGGGATCCTTCATCTTCATATTTCTGGGAAAGTGCATCTACAACCACATTATATTTTCCTTTCTTGTAAATGATCTCATAATCATATTCAAAGACTTTAGTCACCCATTTTTGTTGTTCTGGGGAGGAAATGTGTTGTTCTAGAAAATACTTAAGGCTTTGATGGTCTGTCTTAATTTGGAAACATTTCCCCAATAGATAAGGGCGCCACAGATCAATGGCATGAAGAATAGCCAACATTTCCTTTTCATATATGGATTTTCCCAGATTTCTTTCAAATAGTTTCTTGATGGTAAAGGCCAAAGGTCGACCCTCTTGCATAAGGACAACACCAATTCCTTTCCCTAAGGCATCACATTCCAACACAAAGGTCTTTGTGACTTCGGGGAGGGCGAGGAATGGAGTGGTGCACATGGCCATATTCAAGGTTTGAAAATCTTGAGCAGTGGCTAGAGTCCAAGTGAAAGAGTTCTTTTTTATGAGAGCAGTGAGAGGTGCTACAATCTTCCCATAATTCTGAAACAATTTGCGATAATACCCTGTTAAGCCCAGAAATCCACGCAAGCTCTTAAGAGTATTTGGGTGAGACTATTCTTGCACAGCTTCAATATTTTTAGGATCCACCCTGATGCCATCTTTGCCAACCAAATGGCCCAAGTATTCTACTTCTGAGGTGCCAAAATCACATTTAGACTATTTCAGGAAAAGTTGGTGCTGAGAGAGTAGATGGAGAACTCGATCAACATGAGAAAGATGGTATGTCTAGGTTTTTTTATAGATGAGGATATCATCAAAGAAAACTAAGACAAAATGGTGGAGAAAAGGACAGAAGACATGATTCATGAGGCTTTGGAAGGTGGAGGGGGCATTACACAAGCCAAAGGGCATGACCAAAATCTCATAATGGCCCTGATGAGTTCTATAGGTAGTCTTGGGAATGTCTGCCTCTTTCATATGTATCTGGTGGTATCCCAAATGAAGATCAAGTTTAGTGAAGAATTGGGCACCACTCAATTCATCCAGGAGGCCATCAATGATAGGAATGGGGAATTTGTTTTTGATGGTAAGTTCGTTGAGGGCATGGAAATCATGACACATTCGCCAAGAACCTTCTTTCTTTAGGACCATGACCACCGGAGAAGAGTAGGGGCTCGTACTAGGGTGGATAATGCATACATTAAGGATTTCCTGGACCATTTTCTCAATTTCATTTTTTTGGGAAAATGGGTGACGATACGGACGGATATTAGGAGGAAGGCTTCCAGGTACCAGGGGAATGGAATGATCATGAAAACCACGGGAAGGAGGGATTCCTTGGTGAGGGGAAAAGACCAAATGATGTTTAGAAAGGATGGCTTGGAGGTCTTGTGGCACTGAGGGTGTCTCTGTTTCTTGTATGGCATGGAGTTGGGAAATAACACCAGAATGACCTTTTTTGAGAAGATTTTCCATGCGATGGGAACTAATGATCTCAAGTGAACCAGAAGTGATGCCTTGGAACTTATATTGGTGGCCCGCCTAGTCGAATTGCATAGTTAAGTGTTTAAAATCCATGAGAATGGGACCCAAAGTCCTTCGCCAGTATGCACGTAATATAATGTCACAACCTCCCATGTCTATAGCAAACATATGGGATTTCAGGTGGTAGTCACCAATTTGGAGATGCACATTTTCATAATGCCCTCCACATTTCATGGAACCACCATTGGCGATCATGATTTGGAAATTATTGATGGCATGGATGTAGAAATGAGTTTCTTGGGAATGCGGCGATGAATAAAATTATGGGTGCTGCCACTATCAACCAGAATGATGACCTTCTGATGCTTGATGTAACCAATTAGCTTGAGGGTTTGGGTAGCGGAGAAGCCAGTGAGAACATTGAGGGAAATGACTGGTTCTACTTCGGGAGGGTCTGAGGGAGGGGTTATGTTAGTGGATTCAGGTGACTCAGACACAAAGGGAGTTTCTACATCCTCTTTCGAAATATCCTCGGAGATGGCCATAAATATTTTTTGTTCTTTACACTTATGGCTCAGGAAATATTTGTCATCACAGTTATAACAAAGGACTTTTATTTGGCGTTCATCCATCTCATCCCTGGTCAATTTTTGGATGTTTAGTGGAGCAGAGGGAGTAATGGGATTTACTGGTTTAGGGCAAGGGATAAAGGAGGGTTTTTGGTTTTGAGAAGATACAACCTGTTGTGCTTCTTTATCTCTTTTAGTATCCTCCACCCAACTCTGAAGTCGAGCCATGAGGACATGGGCCCAAATCTCATCCTTGAGGCCGCTGATAAAACACTCTCGGAAAAAGGAATCAAACATGCCCTCTTTTCTAAAATCCAGGTGCTCAAAGGCAACTATAAGGTCTTCCATTGTTCCTAATTGTTTCAACTTTGTCAAATGACCCAAATGGTTGGTGTCAGTGTCAAAGCATTCATAAAGCTCTGCCACAAAGTGTGTCCAAGCAATATACCCTTGATGGGAATTTTTTATCCATTGCCACCATTGCTAATGTTCTTGATATAGATGGAGAACAACATACCAGAGTTTGGCCAAGTCATCTATAATGTTCTATAAAGAGAAATAATGTTCCATTTGGGTTACCCAACCAATGGGGTCCAAGCCATCAAATTTGGTCACATCCACCCACAAAAGGCGTAGGTCATGTTGAAAGTGATGGTTCGGAAAGTTATGGGAATGAGAGGAATGGTCACCTTCAGTATGGGTAGGTGAGGAAGAGGAAGGGTTATCTGTAGGGATATGCACTTTGGTGTAGAGTGCCGAAAATACTGATTCAAGATGGGTGGTGAGGTATTGTTTGATTTCCTCCATTGAGGACTGCATGGTTGTATTTATGGCAGCAACATTGGCACTGAGTTGTTTCACTTCTTGTTGGGTCTCGATGAGACTAGATTGCAAGGTGTTTAAGCGAGCTTCTAAGTCTTGGCTACGGGTATGGGCCATGAGGATGGGGGAACTGAAAAGGGGTGGGAGGGGTCAATTTTGTTTTCCAAAAAAAATGATATGGATGAATGTGATAAGGGAGAAGAGATGAATCCAATGGAATAGGTCTCAAATAATGGTGAAAAAAATTCCAGACTATTTTTTTTTTTTTACACCTGCGGAGTTATACTCTGGTCTGAAAAATACTGCAGAGAGGAAATGCCCAAATGCTTAACTAGAAAGAAATGTGTATTTACTTGGAAGCCCGAACACAGTTGCATGACAATAGATCTTGTCTATTTTAATTTTTTTATGTTTCTGTCCCCAAGGGTTAGGTATTCAAGGGTTCTATAGACAAGGGTTTTCCCTGTGCTATAGCTCTCTGATATACGTGCAGGGTCGAACAGTAGTACTCGTCCCAATATCTCAGGGCACTAACTAAGGAGGATAGACCATACCCTTAGATGTACTACCCAACTACCA
The DNA here is from genome assembly GCA_009831015.1 of Picea engelmannii. NCBI lineage: Eukaryota > Viridiplantae > Streptophyta > Pinopsida > Pinales > Pinaceae > Picea > Picea engelmannii. Next base: position 515,901 of record ML784903.1, on the reverse strand, counting down.
AGGTACTAGAGAGTATCTTCCCAAGTCTTGTTCTCGGTGACACTATAGCAGTCAGGAAGTCGATCGGTTTATCTAAATAGGGCTTCAGGTAATCTAGGTCGATCCATACACAGGTGTTGTCTGATGCACTACCACTCGAAGGGGTACCAATAGGGGTTACAAGGGTGGCCAACACATGTGCTCTTAAGTACCACTTGTATTTCCTGGATGTATGAATCCCTCAACCGCGGGTTTATGAGCGAAACGATAGATCTCTATGGCTTAAAGACACTGGAATACGTCTCTACCCTGAAAACAATTTTAACCCACACTTTCTGCCAAGGAAAGTGCTCTGATAGCAATTGTAATATACCAGATATAAAATGTATGCATAACAGAAATAAAATGCTAGTAATGGCAGAATAACAATAATATAACCAGAACATTCACCACCATAACACTGAAATGATATGAGAATAATAACAGAAATAACACTTTGAATCTGAAAGCAATGTTCATGGGCCTCTTCGAGGGGGAAACCTCTAGTTGAGCAGAGCTCTATTACAATAATATCCAAGTTAGTGTTCTCATACCCTCGACTCCTATTTATACTAAAAAGAAGCATCTAGAGGAAGATCCTTCTAGAAGCAGAATCTTCTATTAGGTCTTCTTACATATGCCTTATTCTATTTTATTGAAAGGCCTTATTAATATTGACCTTTATTACATTCAAATATATTGTTCTACCTATGTGCGGGTTAGGACCCTAACATGGTGTCTACCAACACTCCTTGATTTCCTCTTCTCATCAGGGGACCCGTGACTTCCTGATTTACTAGTCACTCTCCTTATCCAATTTATTTTCTATCCTTTCCAAGCTCTATATCAACTTTATGTTGAATTCTCCCTGTTGTTCCCTGGCCTTCATGAGATTTTTGTTATCTTCTTGGTGAGTCTAGACATGTTTCTGCAATCTTTCAATCATTTTCATCATGTTTCCTTCCTTATATATCTTTTCTCCATGCCCATTGGAGTTTGATCCTTCAAATCTCAAATGGACATCCATTCCTTTAGCTTCATTCTCTGAACTGAAAGAAGTTCATGCCTCCACCATTTCTCTACACTATGTGGTAATTCGGTTTGATCCTGACAATCGTTAACTCTGCAAACACAATGTGCAGTCAATCGAAATTTTTCAGGCCATTGGTCCTTAACAAATTCCATAGTATTCATAAACCAATATGATTCAATGTAAACTTTCAGATTCCATTTTCTGCGATTCTCAATCAATCAAGAATCCCCATAGATCTTTTCTTTCTGAGTTCTGCTCTGTTCTGCAATAATTTTTGGGCACTAGCCCCTTTCTCTTAGACCCCAACCCATCCAAAAACGGGTTGTGGCCAAGCGTTAGGTCGATAGGCACATACTCGAGACTTTGGGCCTCCATCTTTGGAAGTTTTCAAAGAACATCAAAACAAAAATCTCGTAGTTCCAGATTGACAAACTCACGAAGTAGGGTGGATCAATAGTCCACGATTACCTAGAATACAACAACTGACACCCACTATGGAACTCCAAGCATCTGAGCTTCAAAACTTCAGAGCTTCAGAGCTTCAGGAATTTGGAGGTTTCACATCCGCATACCCCCAACCCCCAGAACCATTAATCTTCAAACACTTCCATGTCACCTAGGGTGACATCATTATGTCTTATCACCTCGATGTAATGAAACTTTTGAAAGTTCTTCCTTTCGTTCCCTTATGAGCCATTCTCCCAGAGTGTCAAGCCTCTGGACTTCACAAATGGTGCCACGCGTCCACTGGGACCCACGATTTCCATACTCTAACTAAGATACTGAATAGTCACATCAATTAATGCCTTTCAAATTGTGGGGGAACACATCGACAGTTTAGAGTAACCCACCTTTTGTCTCCCAATTCCTCTGACAATGACACGTAACCCCCCCAGTAAAACCATGGTTTGGATTGTGGGACCTCCCTGGAAAATTAACTCCCATGTAATTTGGGTCCCCGCAATGCCTCTTGGACGTCTATCTTGATGTATCATGATCAATGCCAGTGTGGGCACGTCGACCTTTAACTATGTTATGTAACCTCAAGGCCCACATAGTAGAACTGTCAACATTTTAGGTGGGGGCACATGGAATGTATAGGAGATGTCCACATCACCTCTAGGTGAAATCATCATGACTCACTACTTTGACTCTTTTGGGCTTCGAAACTTCAGGCTTCAAGAGTACTCTCCTCAGCACACACTCATTCTCCAGAATGTCAAAATCCTGAACAACCAATATTCTAACACGTGTCGCTCTTGATGGACAGTCTATATTAACTCTGGACTTCAGAGCTTTGGGGGATTTCTCCCTTCACCACTGTGTTTTTGGCTTTTAACTTGGCTTGATCCAACTGTTGATCTCTTCTCCCCAGACCTACGGGGTAGATCCTCTTCGCGGACTTTGGACTTAGGTTCTTCGGCCTCTTCCACCCTACAACCCATAACTTCCTCAAAGCCATGAAGTCCAAAGGACTTGGAGGTTAAATGTCATGCTCCTTTTCCTGATCCAACGGGTGTGGTTTTACATACCGCTAAACCCCTTGAGCATCGTAACATTACTAAGGTAACCTCTTGGCAAAATCTCTCTCTGAAACCTTCATTCTAATGATGACTTATCTGACCCATCCACACACAGTGCTTGAAATTTGGCTCTGATACTAATTTGTAACGTCCCCAACCACCAACAGGCTAAGCAACACCATTGAATCAACCTTAACTTTTCCCAACTAGCTCTAATACCAATTTGTTTTAACACCCCTGACCACCCAGGTCCAGCCACGTTATCTCATAGAAATAACAATTATCATCTTCCTATAATTAAAACTATAGAAAGACAACATATTATTCTAATACACAGATTGATGCAGAAATAACAGTAAAAGCATACATGAAATAATTCAAACAAAACCATAGATGTAACAGTATATATAAATACATAGCATGTGAATGAACAGGGAATGAATAATTATATTTTAATTGAGATCCACCAACTGCGTACAGACCTTCCATGAACCTACTAGCCTTATACCACACTTCTCATCATGCTCAACAGTGGGTCACCCTTGAGCTGGGACTAAGCTCCACCCAGGACAAGGGAATCCTAGACTAGGTTGAGGTTATAGGAAAGTGCACAACGAAACTGGAAGGATTCTCTGCAAGAGCCTTCTTACGCCCACTACTCACATAATCTCATTCCCCACATGCCTGTTCCACCCCAGGAATATGCACCTTCACTGTTCCACAGTCCATTAGATGCTCCCCTTCCCCTTTCAGGGTCTTGGCAACAAGCCAGATCAGGAATTCTCAGAGCTCTGTAGCTAGTGTTGGACTCTCTCTAGGAGAAAATCACTTCCCAACAAACTCTCTCACCTAGAGAGAGTTTCTCACATGCCTGAAAACCTGCCTCTTCAACCATGGGCTTGACAACCCGCTTCTTTAACCACTTCAACTTAGTTCCAACAAGGTGAGTAAAACAATAACATAAACAACATTCATATAACACATGGGTGACTAAAGCAACATAAAATGGTTATGGGCATCGAAAACGAAAACATCCAAATGGTAAGACACAACACAAATGAGGGGAATACAAATGAGTCGGGCTTCATAGGTCAGATGATATAACTCAAATACGACAATAGGATTCCAAAGGTGCATACTAGATATAGAGGTCGACGATGGAGGCCAAGTGAGTTAGGTGGAGGATGGAAGAATGGGGAGCAAACCCCCCTAATGAGTTGACTTTCTATCTTTAACTGCATGCGCCCAGGTCGACACCTTTTTTCCTGGAGCTACATGCACTCCATTTTGCATTTGTTTCTTCTTTACCAGGAACTTAGGATACTTGGATTTATTTTTACCCACTTTAATATTTTCATTATTCATGAATATATTATAATATTCCCTTGGGTTAATCCCTCTATCTTAGCCCCTCTTTCCTAGCCTCTCAATCCCATCCCTTTCCCTACCTTGTGGAGCTTCGTTCCCCATCACTCTTTCTTTGTGGACAGTCTACATGCATCAATGTATAATTTTTATTAATGATCTACATAATTACATTACAAAAATCACTCTTATTGGCCTTAGCATCCATGATCTTTGACCTATAACACATAATCCTACCAACTTATCAACACTTGACTCACCATCCTACAAACATCAGTACAATTCATAAATACAACTAGGGCTCGTCCTTGGGGATATTATAATGATGCACAAGCATGCTGAAACAATTGCAAGCTCAGATAATATTCTTGTTGTCCATAAACTTCCTCAGCTTCTTCCTCATCCAAAACATTGTCCAAGATCTGAGAAGAAATTTGGGCACATGCTCGAAGATTACTCTCCACTTCCTCTGCATCAACAAACATCCATTGCAAGGATGGTGACTTTCTTTCCTTGAGGTATAGGAATAGATTGGGATGTTGTTCCATTGTATAGTGTACAATGGAAGTAACCTCAATAGGCTAAATTTCAATAGGCATGATGTAATAAATACTATGAAACCTCCTATTGAAGGTGGCCAGAGTTTTGTCTTCTTTTCTCTTTTGAGCACGAAAATCAGCTAAGTGTTGATCGAAACTATTGTTCTCTCCCCAGTGCCTTAAAAATGCATCATATAACTCAATCCATGAAATAATGGAACCAACTTCTAGACCTTTAAACCACAAAAGAGCATCCCCAACCAAGGATTTGGAAAATAACCTCATTGTAACATCTTCTTATACTATTTCAAATTGATCAACAAAGTTCTCAAAATCTACCAAATGATTCTCTACAAAGCTATGATCTTATCCATAAAAATGAGGAAGACACTCAAATAAGTTAAGAGTGTAAGGATGAAGATGAGATGGAAGCCTTAAGGGTTTAAACATTTTCTCTCTGATTCTAGGTTGAACAATAGTAGGTTGAAAATGAGGTTTAACAAATTGATTGCAAGCATCATTAGTGATGGTAGTAGGTGATAAGATCTAAGAAGGTAACAAATCAATTTCATCATCCTCATGGTTACAAGGCTGAGCATGTTCAGAAAGGATTGAGATATAAACTTTTCAGGAACCAAATACCAAGATAACATAGAAAAACCTGAGAATAAGCACTTGATGCCTTGAAAAAGGAGAGAATTTCAGATAATAAGCCTCCTCGAGGGGGAAACCTCCTTATACACCACATATATTTCCAAATACCAGATGATTCAAAATGAAAAGGTCTCCTTGGTATATATAGGAGACTAGGAGGTACAATTACAACTAATGGACACAAGCTGACATAAATAAAATAACATTACTAATGTAATATTCCCTAATTAGGGGTAATGTGCCAAAGATTCCTCTTCCCCTCTCCTCAAGGAATTAAAATCATCCCAATACTGATCAAGGGACTTGTTCTCACCCCACCACTTCAAAAATACATTGCATAATTCAACCCAGGAACCAATCGAGTTAGCTCCCAAACATTTAAACCACACAACAACATCTCCAAACAATGAATTTGAGAACAATATCATGGCAACATCATCATGAGAAATCTCAAATTGACCAAAAATGTTCTCAAAGGACTCCACATGTCTCTCAACTATAACATGATCTTCCCCAAAAAAATGAGGAAGATATTTAATGAAATCCAGAGGATAAGGATGAAGATGATATGGAAGATTTAAAGGTTTAAACAGCCTGTCTTTGATTCTAGTTTGAAAACTAGTGGGTTGAATATGAGGCTTATCACACTGATGGCAAGGAACAACAGTAACAATAGGATGAAACGATATTTGAGGAGGCTGTGGAGAAGTTTCAACCTCCTCAGGGATGCAAGGGTGATTGAGTTCAGGATGAGTTTCAATATGAACCTCATCCTTATGAGTAGGCTGAGGCGAGGATATAATATCAGCATATACAACATAGGAAGAAATAATGTCTTCTTCTTCCAAGGATGGATATATTAAAGAAGCTTGGTGATCAATTGAATAAACAAAACATAATATGATCCTCTTTATATGTGAAGGGAAAAACAAAAATGAGTTGATAAAGAATAACAAAAGTTCATGAAGAAATCTCATAAGTTGATACCTAGTCATTCCCTTCATCTTTATGTCAGTAGCATCCTCCCCAGCAGAGTCTCTGATTGTGGAGTCGCTAGGTAGACGATTAAAATTAATTTTATGTATCCCTCTCTTGTCTACCATCAAGAGTTTGATCTATGTCATTCTTCTCGAGGAGCTCTTCAATCTGCTCAAATCTATCCCCGATAACGACCCGATTTATGTTAGCACTAGGAATCACCATCAGACTGTAATGATGATAAGCCCAGTACCCATCAGTTTATACAGTAAATGTAAATGAGTTTTAAGGGGTTCAAATGGATAAGACTCAAGATAATATCGTTTTAACTCAGAAAATTGGACTAGTATGCACATGCAGGTGAGGTATTAATTAACTTCAGTCAGTAAGTTGGAGTAAGGGTGAGTAGAGGGAAGACTTTGGTGATGAGAGTTTAGAGGTCAGTGGTATACATAAGGTATTCCAACAAATATACATTACAATACAGTCAAAACAATCCATGTCAATCCTTCAATCATGGAAACTTTAGTATCAAAGGCAAATAGGATGAAAAAGAAGTTGATTTTCATTAAACAAGAAGTCTGAGATAAAAATACATAACTAGAGAACCAAAGTTCTGCCTCAAAATTTTACAATACGGGATCCTAGCTCAACCATCGACCTTAAAAAAATATCAAAACTTCCTATATATACTAAAATGATGCAACCACCAAGAATGTTATCAAATCACTTCCTTCAAAGCCTTCAGTCGGCACCCACTCTGTCAGGTTGTGCAGACTATCCTCTATTGTCAGACGTGAGCTCTTTTGTCTGTACCTTCTCTATCTTTCCATTTATATGCTGAGACGAGGTCTCAACCACTGCTCTCATTCTCAATAACTTCCTTCATCAGGATTAGGACTGGGCCTGACACCCATAACTGTTCTCATATGGTGTCAATGACTTCTACAATTCCATCCTAATGCCTCAAGGCCATCAATGGTCTTTTTCTATGACCAATGTGAGCTTTGCAGGTGGCAATCTAATAGCGTATTCCCAGGGGTTGTTGTGTGCTTTTGACGACTCTTTACAGTAGGTCCTATGAAACCCGTGACCTTCCTCTTTTTTTCTTCCAAAATCTTGAGCCTCAGGCACCAACTCCTTCTTCATCACCCCTTCATGCTATGACCTCGGGCCATGACCTCACCTAATTAAGAAATTGCGAGTGTGGCCAAGGAAGGTTTGAAAGCAAACTTATTTTTTCCCCACAATTCACCATGAACCACCATGCGTCCCTTTCAAAAAACCATGGTTCCGATTGCGGCCCGCCCCTGAGATTTTAAAATGTGCGCACCTTTCGAACCTGCAATTTGGCATGACCATTGATATTTTTATTTAATATTAGGCGCTCTGATCAACGGCTCATCTCTGGCACTTTTTAGATTGATGGATCAGATCTTTCCCTTCAAAACAACGATCGATATTTTCTTCGCGGATCGGCCTTCGGGAATTTCAATTCTAAAACCAAATTTCCCTTTAATAAAAAGCTCCGGAGCTGAGGATCTGATGATGTGTGGAATTCTTGATAAATAAATAGTCCAGATCTATTTCTGTCTTCGACCATTGATTTTGAACCTGGAATGAGTCACTCTGAGTGTTGTGATTTGCGCTTAGGGCTACGGCCTATGGCCGTTGACAACTTTATGTGATAACATAAGTCATAGGTCTCCTGATGAGAAAGGAAGAATAAGAAGTATTAGCATAAATTACCATCACTCCCCAAGGCATTCCAGTAGGAGAGAACCCAGTAGCTCAAGTCCATCCCCTATCAGTAAGCATAAGAAGAGGTCTGGGGTGGATGAACTACAAGGATAAATGAACAAAATCAAACCTCTTACATTTGATGGTGAGCACAAGAAGGATGAAGATGTAGAGACATGGTTTCTAGGAATGAGAAATTATTTCCAATTACATAATTACTCTTCACATGCAAAAGGAAGAATTTCCATCTATCATCTCAAGGGAAACACATCCATGTGGTGGGACCAATTTGTGCAGATGTAACACATTAAAGAGAAAAATCTTACTTGGAAGGAATTCAAGAAGTATTTTCAAAAGAAATACTTGACTAATATATGTTATGACAAGAAAATGAAGGATTTATTTGAAATCAAGCTTGGGAGAATGACCATCAATCAATATGAAAGAAGGTTTTTAGAAATATTAATGTATGTTTCTTTCATCAAGGATGAGATAGTTAAGATTCAGAGGTATTTGAGTGGGCTTGCATTATTCACCAGTGACAAGATACAATATGATGAATCCAAAACATTGGAGGAGACCATAAGGAGAGATAAATGCCTATATGATCAACATAAAGGAAATCCAACTTTCCAAAAGTCTTGGGAAGACAAGAATAAATAAAATATGGAATAGAGGAAGAAGGGGACTAAGCCACAATTCTTAAAAAATAGTCCTCAGGGACAACCAGCTTCTAGAGAACCCATAATGATTGAGACAAAGGGGAGAAGGCTAAGGAAAACTGCTACCTATTCAATGTTGGGGTTGTAAGAAAGATCATATGTATAAATATTGTCCCCACAGAGGTGAAAAGTTGAGGAATGTTCACAATGTACAACAAGATGAAACAGTGGAGGACATGGGAAGAAGTGTACCTAGGATATATGCATCCCTGAACAACAAGAAATCATATTTTCAGTCACATATGAGTGAAGTGGAAGGTAAGCTCAACAACTAAACCATTGTTATTTTAATTGATTTAGGAGTTATTCATAGTTATATATATCCTAATATGGTGGAAAGATTGCAATTTCCAAGAATCAAGCAAGAAAAATCTTGGTTGGTGCAGTTGGCTACCAGAGCCAAAAGAAAATTTAATGAGATGGTTAAGTTATGTCCAATGGACATGAATGGACTGAGCACTAGAGAATATTTGAACATCTTTCCTTTAGGTTCCTATGATTTTCTAATTGGTATGGATTGGTTGGAACAACACCATGCTATTCTAGATTGTTATAATAAGGCATTTACTTGTTGGGATGGAGAAGGGAACCTAAGGATGGTACAAGTAATTCCCAAGGAAATAACTGTAAGAGAAATATAAACATAGAAGAAAATTTATAGGAAAAGGTGTCAAATATTTGCATCTCATATGGAAGAGACACTGAAATATAGTGTGTCACTTATTGTAGAGTATGCAGTCCTAAAAGAGTTTGAAGATGTATTTAAATAAATACTAGGTGTTATCACTGAGAGTCACACTTAGACTGTTGTAAGTGCAATCCTAGTACCCATCAGAATATAAATGGATTAAATTGGTTTGAGTTGGTGGATCAGAAACACTAAGAAAAAAGGGAGAGGGAAGTAAAATTCATATCAGTATGCTACACCATTGGGAAATGGAGTCATAAACATTATGTAGATTGAAGGAAATCGAGTTGCCTATCAAATAAATATCTTGTATAATGATGAATGAAATAAAGAAAGAAAGAAAGAAGGGTCAACATATAAGTGAAAAAATCAGCTTCACACCCTGCTCAACTGATAACATCCACTGGTCTAAACGTTCACTGAATCCTTTCCAACAACGAATGTGAACGCTTAAATATAACATGTCATAAACTTTTGCATCAAATCCTTTACCATAGAAATATCATACATAATACTGCTAATAAAACCTACATTAATAGTAATCATATTCAAGCAAGATGAAAATATGTATGAACAAGAAAGATATAACAATCTAATATGACATATCTCATGACTCTTCAATGGAAAAAATATTTACAAAACATGCCCTCAGGCTTACAATGAGTACACACAGGGAAACTGCATGGCTCCAACTCTCTCCAGTGTCTCTTGGGTCATGGAATAAACCCTTTTCTCATAAAAAACCCTTTCATTTATAGTGAATAATATATATATACCCTAAGGAGATCGAAACCAAGGAGTTACATAAGATCCTCCTCCATTTAGGAGTCTTGTTACAAAAGATTCCAACAAAAGCCTAACAAATTCCTATTTTTGGGGGATTTTGTCTATGATGATAAATGCCTTTTGAAACATGTTGTCCTAATTTATCTAGAGATGGAGCACATGTCCCTCATGTCCAACTAACTCCTAGGATACCATTTGAACCTTCCTTGACAGGTGACAACCTCCAAACAAGGCGATTATCCAACAACTATACAAAACAAAGAGTTTCCATTGTCAGTTTGAGGTGCACTGGTTTTTTAATTATATCTCTCGAATGAAAAACTGGATCAGGATGAAATTTCGTTAGAAAGTCAATGCTTCTATAATGCTCCTCCCCAAATTTTTTTAGAAAAGACCACATCACCGTTTTGGAGTTATGATCAAATATTTAGAAGAAGATGCTACAGGAAATGAGTTCGCAATGCCCCTATTTGCTAGCTTGCAGCGCCAAAAGGAAAAAAAAAATAAAACCACTTTCTCGATATTCAAATAGGATGAAAACCCTCATGGAGTACCAGGTGGTCCTGGGTTTGATGCTGGTATCTTTGAAACCTCTTGAGGGTGTCTACAAGTAGTCAAACCTCCAACTTTCCTCTCTTAGCAGTTTGCAACGCATGTCGAACATAGCTCGCACACTTTGAGGAGGTTGTTAGTTGATGGTATGACATAATCCCTGGAGAAATGGTTAAATTGTAGGCTCTGAAAACCATAAATCCTCCTTGACATGATCCTTGTCATAAAAAAAATCACATAGCTCAAACTTTAGACCAAGGCTAGACAAAACTTTATTCATTTTGAAACCAAATCTAACTTTATGATTACAACCTAAAGACTCAAAACTTACATCCTATAAACCTTGTGACTCAAAAACAAAACCAAGGTGAATTGTTTTACCCATAAATTTTATGTGTTAACATCTGGCTCCACAGGGGATGGCATGCTCCCTGTGAGATGCCAAGAACATGTAGTTCCAATGCCTTATCCATTGGGATAGGAGTCATTATTGTTGATCTAATGAAAACTAAAAACTTAAAACCACCTGCCCATAGTTTGAGCTTATTTATATACATAACCCTACTCTTACAAGCTGAACTATGCTTAATCAAGTGTAATGAAACTTCCAATGAATCCATAAAAGCATCTGATAGATAAATATAACGTTTTGCAGGAAACTCTTTAAGAAAACCCACAAAATATGCAACAAATGCAGCAGACAATCTATGAGAAATTGATACTTATAGCTGCAACATTCTTGCAAGGAAAAATCTCTAATGTAGGAAACTTCTGAACAAATAGACTCCATGTATATGGCTATAAGATCATGAATCACATGATAGAATTTTGGCTGCCTTAGAGGACTAGGATGCTCCTTCATAATCTTTTCTCCGCTGACAAGACTGTAATTCTCTTTACCTCCTTGAAACATCCCATAGATATCACATGATTGAAAGCAATCATGGAAAATGAAAGATTTTTCTGGCTACTAATTATCTCCTTGGGAAAGAAACTTATTTGCAATGTCTTCCTGAAATTGTTGGTCAACATTCTCGGAAGAGAAAAGCACTGTAGATTGAAAATATGATTTCTCAACCTCCTCTTTACTGTCCTCTAAATTTTTTTCTCTAAAACTGTCAGATACAAAGTCAATATAGGGAGAATTAATACATGTTGATACATAAATCTGCATCTTTTTATTTGCTTGTTGACTTTCTTCGTATTGGCCATCTACTGATGAAAAACACAACAAAATCACATGTTCCTGTAGCTCCTTCCTATCTTCTTGACCAAAGTTTAAAAGCATATAATCAAGGGGGTTATCATGAGCCAAGAATGTTAACTGATTTTCTAAGTCAATAGTAAGATGATGAGGGGCATCAACTTTCTCTGAAACAGAAATGACACCACCTTCTACAAAATATTCCTCATGATATTCATCATAAAAAAAATCATCCCTTTCCTCATAATAAGGAAAACACTTAGCTGCATATGTAAATTCATCTTGTTGGTATGAGTTAGAAGCATTTACATTTGCATCTTTAACAATGGAAAAATCTGATTTAATAATTTCAAGAGTAGAAAAATATTTAAGATATGAAAATGATTGTAATGTCCCCAGCCACCAACAGGTTGGGCAACACCATTGAAGAAACCTTAAATTTTCCCAACTAGCTCTGATAATAATTTGTAACATCCCCAGCCACCAATAGGCTGGGCAATTTCACTAAATAAACCTTAACTTTTCCCAACTAGATCTGATACCAATTTGTTTTAACACCCTTTCCCACCCAGGCCGTGCCATGCTATCTCTTAGAAATAAAAATGATCATCTTCCTATAATTAAAACCATAGACATACAACATATACTTCTAATACACATACTGATGCAAAAATAACAGTAAAATCATACATGCAATAATTTAGACAAAACCATAGATGTAACAACATATATAAATACATTGCATGTGAATGAACATGGAATGGATACTTATCTTTTAATTGATATCCACCAATTGCATGAAAACCTTCCACGAACCTCCCATCATTAGACAACACTACTCATCACGCTCAACAGTGGGTCACCCCTAAGTTGGGACTAAACTCCACCCAGGGAAAGGGAATCCTAGACTAGGATGAGGTTACAGGAAACGACACAGTGAAACTGGAAGGATTATCTCCAAGAGCCTTCTTATGCCCACTACTCATGGAATCTCATTCCCCACATGCCTATTCCACCCCGAGAATAAGCACCTTCACTGTTCCATACTTCATCGGCTGCTCCACTTCCCCTTTTAGGGTCTCTACAAGAAGCTCGATCAGGAATTCTCAAAGCTCTGTAGCTGGTACTGGACTCTCTCTAGGAGAAAATCACTTCCCATCAAACTATCACACCTGGAGAGAGTTTTCCACAGGCCTGACAACCTACCCCTTCAACCACGGGCCTAAAAGCATGCTTCTTCAACCACTTCAACTCAGTTCCATCAAGGTGAGGACAATAGCAACAATAACAACATTTAGCTAACACATGGGTGACGATAGCAACAAAAAATATGGTTATGGAAACCAAAAACAACAACATCCAAACGCTAAGACACAGTACGGCTTAGCCGAATAAAAATGCATCAGTCTTCATAGGATTCAAACGAGATAACTCAAGTACGACAACAAGATTCCAAGGGTGTGTACTAGATACATAGGCCGACGATGGAGGCCAAGCGAGTTAGGTGGAGGATGGAATAATGGGGATTAAACACCCCCAATGAGATGACTCTCCAGCTTTAACTTCATGCACCCAGGTTGACACTTGTCTTTCTGGAGCTGCATGCACTCCATTTTGCATTTGTTTCCCCTTTCCGAGGAACTTGGGATAATTAGGTTTATTTTTCCCCAGTTTAATATTTTCATTATTCAGGAATATATTATAATATTCCCTTGGGTTAATCCCTCTAGATTAGCCCCTCTTTCCTAGCCTCTTGATCCCATCCATTTCCTTACTAGTGGAGCTTCATCCCCCACACTCTTTCTTCATGGTCGGTCTACACACATCGATGTATAATTTTTATTAATGATCTTCATAATTACATATACAAAAATGAGGCTTATTGGCCTTAGCATCCATGATCTTCGTCCTATATCACATAAGCCTACCGGCTTATCAACACTCATCTCACTATCCTAAAAACATTAGTACAATTCATAAATACAACTGGGGCTCATCCTTGGGGATATTACAATCCCCTCCCCTTATTTTTGCATTGTCCTAAGTGCAACTCATTTACATAATATCAACAAGATTTTCAAAATATTAAAAAATATGTGGGTATTCTGCCTGCATGGCATCCTCATGCTCCCATGTCATGTCCTCAGGACCATACTAGGTCTACTGGACCTTCACAGGCCCTATGGCTCGATTCCTGAGTTGTTTTCTCTTCTAGCCCAATATGCACACCAAATGAACTTGCAAGACTCCTTCTTGCTCCACCTGAATCACATTCTAATCAATACCATGATTAGCATCAGGTATATATTTCTTAAGCAATGAAACATGAAACACATTATGCATAGTCATGGATGCAGTCAATGAAATCATATATGCAAGTGGTCCAATCCTTTCTAGGATTTCAAATGGCCCACAATATCTGGTTGCCAACTTGGAACAATTTCCGAGCTTTAGGGAACTTCTATTGGCTTTCACTTTCAAGAAAAAATGACCACCCACTTTAAACTCCTTGTGGGTTCTGTTTTTATTAGCATAAATTTTCTGCCTGTCTTGGGTAGCCTTCAAATTCTTCTCAATCTTCAACATTTTCTCTTCCATTTCCTTGAGCAACTCTAGCCCAACCACTGCCCTATCAACTGGGTTATCCCAACTTACTGGGGTGTTGCAATTTCTTCCATAAAGTGCTTCAAATGGGCTCATATTCAATGATGATTGATACCCATTGTTGTAAGAAAATTCTACCAAGTGTAGGTAGTCCTCCCATTCAGATGGTTTGTCCATCACATACTTCCTTAGCATGTCCTCTATCACTTGGTTCACCTTTCTGTTTTCCCATCAGACTTAGGGTGATAGGTTGTGATGAAGTTCAGATTCATTCTGAAACCTTTGAATAACCCCTTCCATAACTTTGAGATAAATTTTGGGTCTCTGTCAGACACAATTGTTTTGGGTATGCCATGCAATCATGCTACTTCCCTCATATAGATATTGGCAACATTAGCTGCCTTTTGAGTAGTATTCAATGGAATAAAATGGGCAGCTTTCATAAGCTTATCCACCACCACCATGATGGAATCATTTTGCTTATTTGTTCTGGGTAATCCTGTGATGAAATCCATTGTCACCAATTCCCACTTCCACTCAGGAATGGGAAATGGTGCAGCGCATATGGGTGCCTATGCTCAACCTTGACCCTTTGACATTCTAAGCATTTAGCTATGTACTTTGCAATTTCCTTCTTCATGCTTGGCCAAAAGTAATGTCTCTTCACTACTTCCATTGTTTTCTAATATCCATGGTTCCCAACATAAGGCACATTATGCATTTCTTTGAAGATCATAATTCTCAATTCCTGGGAATTAGGTACATAAATTTTGTTTTTGTACAAGAGTGTTCCATCATCTTCCAATTTATAATCTTCCACTTTCTGTAGCATATTACTTTGTTGTATATTTTCCACCAATTCCATGTACTGCAAATATGGATTTGCAGCTTCCAAAACTCTGCCTTTCATATCAGTTTGATACATATTAATGGTCGTAGCATGTAGTTCATCCACTCTTCTATTGAGTGCATCAACCACTTTGTTCTCCTTTCCTTTGATATGCTTGATATCAAAGTCATACTCACAAAGGAATTCCATGCATCTACTCTACCTAGCATTCAAGTTTGGTTGATCAAACAAATACTTCAGACCATTATGGTCTATCCTTAGTTCCAGTTTCTTTCCCATGAGGTAATGTCTCCATTTCTTTAGAGCATGTACAATAGTCTCCAACTCCAAATCATGAGTTGCATAGTTCTTTTCATGCTCTTTCAATTTTTTGGACTCATAACATATTACAAACCCATTCTAGCTAAGGACTCCTCCCAGTCCTTCTTTGCATGCATCTGTACACAATACAAAATCTTCATTCGGATTTGCAATCCTCAGGATTGGAGCAATGGTTAACAACTGCTTCAATTCCTAGAATCTCTTTTCACATTCTTCTATCCAATGAAATTTCATCCCCTTTCTTTGTAATGAAGTGATTGGGTGAGAAATTTTTGAAAACCTTGCAATGAATCTCTTGTAATATCCAACTAGACCCATAAAGGATCTTACTTATGTCACATTCTTAGGTGCTTACCATTCTCTAATGGCCTCTATCTTCTCAGGGTTCACTGTTATCCCTTCCTCTGAAATGATATGTCCCAAATAATGGATCTGCTTTTGATAAAATGATCACTTGCTCAATTTGGAATATAGTTGGTGCTCTCTTATCACTTGCAATACCATCCTTAGATGATGTTCATGATCTTCCTACGACTTGGAATACACCAGTATGTCATCCAAAAATACTATGAAAAACTTGTCTAGATATCATATGAATACACCATTCATTAGGAACATGAAAACATTGGGTGCATTTGATAATCCAAATGGCACCACTGTGAATTTATAATGACCATAGCTTGTTCTGAAGACGGTATTTCTAATGTATCCATCCTTTATCCTTACCTAATGGTACCTTGACCTAGGATCTATTTTTGAAAATATATTTTCATCCTTCAACTGATCAAAGAGATCATCAATCCTTGGAAAATGATACTTGTTCTTTATAGTCACTTTGTTCAACTATCTGAAATCGATGTACAATCTCAATGTCCCATCTTTCTTCTTCATGAACAAGACTGGGGAACCCCAAGGTGACACACTTGGGCATATATATCCCTTCTTTAGAAGGTCTTCAAGATGCATTTGTAACTCCTTCATCTCCGGTGTACTCATTATGTAAGGTTTTTTCTACACTGGAGCTGCTCCATGCATCAGGTTTATAGAGAAATCAATATTTCTCTTTAGGGTTAGTCATGGTACCTCCTTGAATACATCTTCAAAATCTTCCAGGACTACATGGTATTCAATATTTAACACCTTATCCTTAGGTGCTTCCTCCATATGGGCTGCAAATATTTGACAACCCTTCCTGTAGCACTTTTTCGGCTGTATTGCTGAGATTTCTCTAATAGTCACTACCCCTAGGATTCCTTTCACTTTCCTTGGGTTTCCTTCCTCATCTAGGAAAGTGAATTACTTGTTACGATAGTATAATATGGCATGGTATTGTTCCAACCAATCCATCCCAATTTGACAGTCATAGGAACCTAAAGGTAATATGTTCAATTCAGCTCTTGTGCTCAGTCCATTCATGTCCACTGGACATGACTTAACCAAT
This sequence comes from Picea engelmannii, assembly GCA_009831015.1. Lineage (NCBI taxonomy): Eukaryota > Viridiplantae > Streptophyta > Pinopsida > Pinales > Pinaceae > Picea > Picea engelmannii. Next base: position 498,883 of record ML784903.1, on the reverse strand, counting down.
TCGGTAACTTTTCTTTTGGCTCCTGTAGACAACTTCACTAACCAATATTTTCCAATATTTTTTCTTGGGAAATGAAAACTTTCCACCATCTTGGGATCTATATAACTATTACTAGCCTCTAAATATATTAAAATAGTAAAGGCATGGTTATTGATCATACCTTCAACTTCAATCATGTGTGATTGAAACTCAACTTGGTTGTTGTCCAAGGATGCATAGATCCTTGGTATTCTACTTCCCATGTACTCCATTGTTTCTACTTTCTAAACATTGTGGATAGCTCTCATTTTTGTATTTTTGTGGGGACAATCTCTATACTTGTGGTTTCCCTGACAACCCTAACATTGAATGGGCGTCTCCCTTGGCCTTTGTTCCCATACCTTAACAATTCTCTTCTATCTAAAATATGGTTTTCCTTGAGGAATGTTTCTGAAAAAAGGGAGGCTTGTTTCTCTTCTGCCTCTGCTCTTTCTTGAACTTCTTCTTGTCATCCCAAGCCTTTTGAAAAGTGGGATTTTCTCTTAGTTGTTCATATAAGCATTTTTCTCTCCTTATAGTTTCTTCCATAGTTTTAGGATCGTCATGCTAGATCTTGTCACTAATGGAAGATTGCAGTCCACTCAGATACCTTTGAATTTTGACAGTCTCATCTTTTATGAAAGGGACATACTTCAACAATTCCAAAAACCTTTGTTCATATTCATCAATGGTCATGCTACCCAGCTTGAGTTTAAAGAACTCTTTCATCTTTTTGTCATAGTATATTTTAGTCAAGTATTTATTTTCAAAATACTTCTTGAATTCCTTCCATGTAACATTTTTCTCTTTAATGTGTGGCACCTGCACAATATGTTCCCACCACACAAATGACTTTCCTTTCAGTTGATACATTGCAATTCTTTCCTATGCATGAGAGGAATAATTCTATAGTTGGAAATATTTCCTCATGCCAAGAAGCCATGTCTCAACATATTCCTCCTTCTTGTGCTCTCCATCAAATGTAGGAGGTTTAATTTTGTTCATTTCACCCTTTAGTTCATCCACTCCATATCTCTTATGCTTTCTGGTAGGAGATGGGTTTAAATTACTGTGTGCCCTCATCTTAGAGTTCCATTAGGAATGATGATGGTGCCTACCAACACTCCTTTATTTCCTCTTCTCATCAAGGGACCTGTGACTTCCTGATTTACTGGAGTCACTCTCCTTATACAATTTCTTTTCTATCCTTTCCAATCTCTATATCAAATTTATGTTGAATTTTCCCTGTTGTTCCCTGACTTTCATGAGATTTTTGTTATCTGCTTGGTGAGTCTAGACATGTTTATGCAATCTTTCAATTATTTTCATCATGTTTCCTTCCTTATATATCTCTTCTCCATGCCCATTGGAGTTTGATCCTTCAAATCTCAAATGGACATTCATTCCTTTAGCTTCATTCTCTGATCTGAAAGCATTTAGTGGCTCCTCCATTTCTCGACACTATGTGGTAATTCGATTCAGTCTTGACAATCGTTAACTCTGCAAACACAATGCGCAGTCAACCGGAATTTTTCAGGCCATCAGTCCTTAACAAATTCCACAGTATTCATAAACCAATCTGATTCAAAGTAAACTTTCAGATTCCATTTTCTACGATTCTTGATCAATGAAGAATCCTCACAGATCTTTTCTTTTTGTGTTCTTCTCTATTCTGCAATAATTTTTTGCACTAGCACCTTTCTCTTAGCCGCCAACCCATGCAAACATAGGTTTTGGCCAAGCGTTAGGTCGATAGGTGCATACTCGGTACTTCGGGCCTCCATCTTCGGAAGTTTTCAAATCACATCACAACAAAAATATCGGAGTTTCGAATTGACGAACTCACGAAATAGGGTGGATCAATAGTCCACGACTACCTAGCATCCAACGGCTAACACCCACTATGGAACTCCAAGCATCTCAGCTTCGAAACTTCAGAGCTTCAGGACTTTGGAGGATTTCACATCCGTATACCCCCAACCCCTCGAACCGTTAATAAACGAACACTTCCATGTCACCTATGGTGATGTCATTATGTCTTGTCACCTTGATGTTACAAAACTTTTGAAATTATTCCTTTAATTTCCTTATGAACCATTCTCCCGGAGTGTCAAGCCTTCGGACTTCACAAATGGTTCCACACGTCCACTGGGACCCGCAGTTTCCATACTTGAACTAAGATACCAAATAGTCACATCAATTAATGCCTTTCAAATTGTGGGGGAACACATCGACGATTTAGAGTAACCCACCTTTCATCTCCCAATTCCTCTGATGATGGCATGTAACCCCCCCGGTAAAACCATGGTTTGGATTGTGGGACCGCCCTAGAAAATTAACTCCCATGCAATTTGGGTCCCCGCAATGCCTCTTGGACATCGATCTTGATGTATCATGATCTACGCCAGTTTGGGCCCATCGACCTTTAACTATGTTATGTAACCTCAAGGCCCACATAGTACAACTATCAACATTTTAGGTAGGGGCACATGAAATGTATAGGAGATGTCGACATCACCTCCAGGTGACATCATCATGACTCACTACTTTGGCTCTTTTGGGATTTGAAAATTTAGGCTTCGGGAGTGCTCTCCTCAGCACACACTCATTCTGTAGAATGTCAAAATCCCGAAAAACCAATCTGCTGACACGCATCACTCTTGATGACGGGTCTGGATTAACTTTGGACTTCGAAGCTTTGGGGGATTTCTCCCTTCACCACTGTGTTTTCCCCTTTTAACTTGGCTTGATCCAACTGTCGATCTCTTCTCCCTAGACCTATGGGGTATATCCTCTTCATGGACTTCATACTTAGGTTCTTCGACCTCTTCCACTCTACAACCCATAACTTCATCGAAGCCACGAAGTCCAAAGGACTTGGAGGTTAACTGTCATGCTCCTTTTCCTGATCCAACAGGTGTGGTTTTACATACCGCTAAACCCCCTGAGCTTCGTAACATGACCAAGGTAACCTCTTGGAAAAATTTCTCTCTGAAACCTTCGTTCTAATGACCACTTATCCAGCCCATCCACACACAGTTCTTGAAACTTGGCTTTCATACTAATTTGTAACGTCCCCAGCCACCAACAGTCCGAGCAATGCCACTGAAGCAACCTTAACTCTACCCAACTAGCTCTGATACCAATTTGTTTTAACACCCCCGACCACCTAGTTCTGACCAAACTATCTCATAGAAATAACAATTATCATCTTCCTATAATTAAAACCATAGAAAGACAACATATTATGATAATACACATATTGATGTAGGAATAACAGTAAAATCATACATGCAGTAATTCAGACAAAACCATAGATATAACAGTATATATAAATACATAGCATGTGAATGAACAGGGAATGAATAATTATCTTTCAATTGATATCCACCAACTGCATGCAGACCTTCCATGAACCTACTAGCCTTATACCACACTTCTCATCATTCTCAGCAATGGGTCACCCCCGATATGGGACTAATCTCCACCTAGGGCAAGGGAATCCTAAACTAGTTTGAGGTTACAGGAAACTGCATAATGAAACTGGAAGGATTCTCTACAAGAGCCTTCTTATGCCCACTAATCATAGACTCTCATTCCCCACATTCCTGTTCCACCCCAGGAATATGCACCTTCAATGTTCCATAGTGCATCGACTGCTCCACTTCCCCTTTCAGTGTCTTGGCAACATGTTGGATCAGGAATTCTCAGAGCTCTGTAGCTGCTGCTAGACTCTCTCTAGGAAAAAATCACTTCCCAACAAACTCTCCCACCTGGAGAGAGTTTCTCACATGCCTGAAAACCTGCCTCTTCAACCACGGGCCTGACAACCCACTTCTTCAACCACTTCAACTCAGTTCCATCAAGGTGAGGAAAACAATAACAGAAAAAACATTCATATAAAACATGGGTGACTGAAGCAACATAAAATGGTTATGGACATCAAAAACAGAAACATCCAAACGTTAAGACACAACACGAATCAAGTCAATAAAAATGCGTCGGGCTTCACAGGAGTAACACGATATAACTCAAATACGACAGTAGGATTCCAAAGGTTTGTACTAGATATAGAGGTCGACGATGGAGGCCAAGCGAGTTAGGCAGAGGATGGAAGAATGGGGAGAGAACCTGCCCAATGAGCTGACTCTCCATCTTTAACTACATGCGCCCAGGTTGACACCTATCTTCCTGGAGCTGCATGCACTCCATTTTTCATTTGTTTCCTCTTTACCAGGAACTTAGGATAACTGGGTTTATTTTTCCCCACTTTAATATTTACATTATTCATGAATATATTATAATATTCCCTTGGGTTAATCCCTCTATCTTAGCCCCTCTTTCTTAGCCTCTCAGTCGCATTCCTTTCCCCACCTGGTGGAGCTTTGTCCCCCATCACTCTTTATTCGTGGTCAGTCCACACACATCGATGTATAATTTTTATTAATGATCTACATAATTACATTACAAAAATCACTCTTATTGGCCTTATCATCCATGATCTTCGACCTATAACACATAAGCCTACCATCTTATCAACACTCGACTCACCAGCCTACAAACATCAATACAATTCATAAATACAACTGGGGCTCATCCTTGGGGATATTATAATGATGCACAAGCATGCTAAAACAATTGCAAGCTCAGATAAGATTCTTGTTGTCCATATACTTCCTCAGTTTCTTCCTCATCCAAAACATTGTCCAAGATCTGACAAGAAATTTGGGCACATGCCCGAAGATTACTCTCCACTTCCTCTGCATCAACAAACATCCATTGCAAGGATGGTGAATTTATTTCCTTGAGGTATAGGAATAGATTGGGATGTTGTTCCATTTTATACTATACCATGGAAGCAACCTCAGGAGGCTAAATTTCAATAGGCATGATGTAATAAATACTATGAAACCTCCTATTGAAGGTGGCCAAAGTTTTGTCTTCTTTTCTCTTCTGAGAACAAAGATCAACTAAGTGTTGATCGAAAGTATTTTTCTCTCCCCAGTGCCTTAAAAATGCATCATATAACTCAATCCATGAAATAATGGAACCAACTTCTAGACCTTTAAACCACAAAGGAGCATCCCCAACCAAGGATTTGGAAAATAACCTCATTGTAACATCTTCATATACTATCTCAAATTGATCAACAAAGTTCTCAAAATCTCCCAAATGCTTCTCAACAATGATATGATCTTTTCCATAAAAATAAGGAAGACACTCAAATAAGTTAAGAGTGTAAGGCTTAATATGAGATGGAATCCATAAAGGTTTAAACATTTTCTCTCTGATTCTAGGTTGAGCAATAGTAGGTTGAAAATGAGGTTTAACAATCTGATTGCAAGGCTCATTAGTGATGGTAGTAGGTCATAATATCTAAGAAGGTAACAAATCAATTTCATCATCCTCATGGTTACAAGGCTGAGCATGTTCAGAAAGGATTGAGATATAAAATTTTCAGGAACCAAATACCAAGATAACATAGAAAAACCTGAGAATAAGTACTCAATTCCTTGAAAAAGGAGAGAATTTCAGATAATAATCCTCTTCGAGGGGGAAACCTCCTTATACACCACATATATTTCCAAATACTAGATGATTCAAAATGAAAAGGCCTCCTTGGTATATATAGGAGACTAGGAGGTACAATTACAACTAATGGACCCAAGCTGACATAAATAAAATAACATTACTAATGTAATATTCCCTAATTAAGGGGTAATGTGCCACTATTTAGGGCTTAACATGCCCCTCCCCTTTAGAAAAGTGTTGTCCACAATGCTTGAATAATTCTGGATGCTTCTGTATAAAAGACTCACCTTCCCAAGTGGAATCTTCAGCAGGGAGTTTCCTCCACTTAATGAGATACTCTAAAATGGATCTATTCCCCAGCTAGTGAATTCTTGTGTCAGTGATAGCTTTAGGATCCAATATGATTTTTCCTTCCTCGTCAAGTTCTGATAATATAGTTTGAACTAGGATCGTTTCACCTATAAACTTCTTTAAGAATGAAACATGGAAAACTAGGTGTACTCCTAAAGATGCAGGAAACTCTAATTTGTATGCCATAGTAGCAATCTTTTGAAACAACTTATAAGGGCCATAGTACTTTGGTGATAATTTATTATCCTTCTCGGCTTGCTTGAGGGACATCTGTTTTTATGGTTGTAGTCTTAAAAACACCCAATCCCCTACTTCCAAACTTCTTTCACTATGATGTTGATCTTCTTGTTGTTTCATGTGATTGTGTGCCATGGTCAGGTTGTCCTTTAATATTTGGAGAACTTGTTGTTGATGCTCGATGTGATCTTCCACTACTTGAACCTTAGATTTTTATTTTAGATAATAAGTGACAAAAGGAGGGTGGTATCCATAGAGTGCCATAAATGGTGTCATTTTAGTTGCAGTATGAAAGGAAGTGTTATACCAGCATTCTTCCAAGGGTAACCATTTGAACCATTGTGTTTGTTTATCAGAGACAAATCAACAAAGGTATCCTTCCATAATTTTGTTCACTATCTCGGTTTTTCCATCAGATTGAGTATGATAGGATGATCTATGAGCCAATTGAGTACCCAAACAAGAAAATAATTCTATCCAAAAATATCTAGTGAAGATGGGATCTCTATCACTTAAATTAATCTTTGGGCTTCCATGTAACTTTTGAACTGTCTCCATGAATGCAATGACAATTGTACTATCTTTGAAGGGATGAGAGAGTGCACAAAAGTGTGTGTACTTGGTTCAAAAATCACCATGATGACACTCTTTTCTTCATACTTCGGTAACCCTGTGATGAAATCTATGGAAACCTCCTTGATCCCAAATAAACATTTGTATGGTTTGGCATATAGTTGTTGCTCCTTTAGTAGTCGTAGCACCTTGTCAACATGTCACACATGATCCTCCCAAGACTTTCTATATATTAGTATATCATCAAAAAACATTGATGCAAATTTTCAAAGGAAGTGATTGAAAATGGAATTCATCAATGCTTGGAATGTGGAAAGTGCATTTGTAAGGCCAAAAGGCATGACCAAAAATTCATAATGGACTTCATGTGTTTGGAATGCGTTTTTGGGATATTTTCTTCCTTCATTCTAATCTGATGTTACCCTGAATGAAGATCCAACTTTTTGAAATAGATTTCTCCATGTAGTTAATCTAACAATTCATCAATGACAGGAATGGGAAACTTATCTTTAATAATGATCTTGTTGAGCTCTCTATAATCTGGACAAATATGCCATGAGCCATCTTTCTTGAGTACCATTACCACTGGTGCAGCGTAAGAGATTTTTCTAGGTCTAATAATGCCAACCTATAACATTTCTTCAAACATATTCTCAATTTCACTCTTATGGGAATAAGGGTATCTATAAGGCCTAATGTTAGGAGGAACACTCCTAACAATTAGGTAAATAGCATGATCATGATTTCGAGTGGGTGGAAGACCTTTGGGAATATCTTGAAATACTTTGGAATGCTTATCAATGATCCCTTGGAAATCTAGGGGAATAGATGGCTTAGATGTTTGAACATCTAGTGAGCATAGTTGTGCAATTACACCCTGATACCCCTTTTTCAATAATTTTGTCATGCCATTAGAGCTTATCACCTTACTAGGTTTCCTTGTGATGCCCTTTAACTCAATTTCTTTTCCTTCTAATGAAATTTTGTGAAAATTAAAATCCATTTCTCCTAATGATTGTAACCATTGGATTCCTAGTACGACATCAACACCACCCATGGGTATAGAAATCATTGGACTATTCATTACATATTCCCCCATTGTAATATTGATCTTATTGCATTTGCCTGAGCAATTGATAGTTCCTCCATCTATAATCATTAATTGAAACTCTGGTGTTGGATATACAAACCAATTGATATCTTTGGCTAATTTATACTGAATGAAATTATTACTACCATAATCAATTAGTACTATTAACTTTTTAGTTTTTGATATATCCTTCGATCTTGAGTGTTTGAGGAGTGCTAATTCCATCCAATGAATTACATGATATAGTGGGAGTCAAATCTTCAAAAGAAATTGCTTCTACGTTTTCATCTTGAGATGATTCTTGTTCTTGTTCTTGTTATTCTTCCTCTTCACAATCTATGTAGAATAATTTATTCTCACCACACTTATGTCCCTTACTGTACTTGTTGTCACAATTAAAGCATAAACCTTTTTCCTTTCTTTCCTCCAATTGTTGAGGTGTCAACCTTGTAGGTTGAGGTGTTTTAGAGGATGGATTCTCTCAATAGATGTTAGGAGTGGTGCTTCTAGTAGCCATATCCATATTTTTACTTTCAACATTTCTTGCCACCGTAAATGAATTATCCAATTATTTGGGTTCCCAAAGGTGAACCTCATGTTGAATGTTATCCTTTAAAGTTCCCATGAATACATTAATCATGTGCTCATTTGGAATATCTGTTACATTTATATTCAATCTATGGAAGTTCTTAATGTGCTCTCCAACTGAACCATTTTTCTTGAGATTTATCAATTGGCTAAAGAACGTATTACTCTTCGTATCCTCATAGTGTGCTATCATTTCTTTTGTGAACATTCTCCAAGTGACAAGTGATTTGTGAGAACAAAGCCATCGATACCACACAAATTGATTGGGTTCTAAATATAAAGAAGAAATTCATACCTTTTGTGTGTGTTGCACATCATGTATATCACATAATTTTTCCATCTGAAGTATCCATGTGATTGGATCCTTGCCATCAAAGTTCCTCATATCGATCTTAGGAAAGTGGTTGGTCTTCAACCCAAAATTGGAGTTTCTCCATTCTTGATTCATCTTCTTTTTGTCCTCATCATGAATTTCATGGGATACATTTTCACTTTCACGTGTCCTCTCTGTTAGTAAAAATTTCAATCCTTCCATGATCTCCCTTTTTAAACCCTCCATCTTAGTATCCATTATTTCTTGCAACTTAGCTTCAGTTGAATCCATCATCCCTTGTAGTTCATATTTTGTTATTGTCTTCTTTTGTAAATCATTTATGTCTCTGCGCATTTCTTCACCTTCATGAAGAGTCCAAGTAGAATTGTCTGGAGGATTAATTGGTGTAGAAGTTCCCTTTTTTGGTGACATGTTGGCCAAGTATCACTTTTAAACCTTGATTTTGAGGTGGTCCTGCTAGACGATATTTCTTCTGCTGTATCTCCAAAATTTTGGCTCTTCTGGGTCTGGAAATTTATTTTTGTAGCTCGTTGATATGTCTTCTTTGTAATGCCACAATTTTTATAAAAAATGGATGTGCCAAGTGAAAATTATGGTAACTTCCCCACACCTTGCTGAATGTTGTCCCTTCGAGGAGAGTGTACTTGTAAATCATGCCAAGATCAAAATATATCATATTTGATTCTGAAACTTCTACCAAAAATACTACAGACTATTCAATGTCCAATGAAACTGGTCTTAATTAATTTGGATATTCACTGAAGAAGATATCACTGGTTTACCTGGAAGACCTATTTGAGACTAGTTAATAAGAATAGTCAGACACCCTATCTTGCACAGGGTGTATATAAAAAATTAGGATGAACAAGAATATTAATTTTTTATCACAGAGACCTTGATAAATTCTATGAATAACCTCTGGATTTCAGTGTCTGAAATTTTACATAAAAAAAATTATAGTGAAAATTCTGAGATGACTAAATTCAGGATGATTCCAGAACCCTATCTTACACAACCTATATCTTTGAAAGTATAAGGCCTCAGGAGATGAAATTTTGACTCCACATACCTTGATCTGTCTACTAAATATACTCCAAGGGGTTCCTTCTAAAATGTCATAGAAAACAAGTTACAGAAAAAATCCCAAGGTGTCTTAGATGTAGCAGTGAAACCCCAAGACCTTGATCCAAATGAGAACTTGTTAACCCCAAGTAGGCTTAACAAAAATTCATTCTTCTCAATAGACCGAGGTGAAGAGATATGATAAAAATCTACAACATAGGCATAATTCGCACCTTCTTCTTCCAAAGAGGGATATATAATTGAAGGCTTAAGATCATCCAATTATACAAAGAAATGGATAGTTCATTTTATATGTAAATGGAAAGACAAGAATGAAATGATGAAGAAGAAAAAAAGTTCATGGAGAAAATTGATGAGTTGATACCTGGTTTTTCCCTTCCGTCTTTTCATTTTCTGTCATCAAGATCCTTCCTCTAGTGGAGTCTTTAATTATGGATTCACTAGGTAGATGATTACAGTCAATTTCTCTATCCCTCTCATGTCTACCATCAATATTTGGATCTATTTCGTTCTCCCAGGGAAGCTTTCTTCATGCTTTTCTCCCTGATAGTGGTGCTAAAGGAAAAAAAACGTAGACAAACCCCTTTCTTGACCTTCAAATACAACAAAAACTCTCATAGAGTATCTAATGGCCTTGAGTTTTATACTGGTATCTTTGAATTTTCACAAGGGTGTCTGCAAGTAGTCTAACCTCCAACCCTCCTCTTCATCAGTTCACAATGCCTTTCTTCTAGTTCATAGTGCCAAATTAAAACATGAAATGCACACTTCGAGGAAACGGTTAGGAAATCTATGACATAATCCATGGAAACTTTGTTAAATGTGGTGCTAAAAACAATCAGATCTCCTTTATCATGATATTTTAATTCAAGGATGCCAAATGATGACAAACAAAAGTAATTAGAGTACACCGTGAACTTCTCCTAGTGAATTGGCAGTGCATACACCCAATTTTGACTTGACACTTTAAACGGATAGATGGTGAAAAAGAGAATCAATTCTATGTGTAACACCAAGATTACCCCTTAAAAGAGATATTGATTTCTCCATCAATGTGATGCCTGGAGTAGCTCCAGTATCCAAGACCCTTTACAGGATGAGTACACGAGAATTAAAGAAGTTGCAAATGAAACATGAAGAGCTCCTGAAGAAGGGGTATATATTCCCAAGTGTGTCATGTCGGGGTCCTCCAGTATTATTTGTGAGAATAAGGATGGAACATTAATACTTTGCATAGACTTCAGGAAGTTGAACACGTTAACTGTAAATAATAAGTATCCTTTGCAAAGGATAGATGATCTCTTTGATCAGTTGAAGAATGCAGAAATATTATCCAAGAGTTATCTTCAAAATATTGAGGCCATTAGATGATGGTCAGAACCAAAGAATGTGATAGAATTCAGATTATTCATGGGCCTTGAAGGCTACTCTAGAATATTTAATGAGGGATTCTCAAAGATTGCACACTCGATCACTTCCTTGCAAAAGAAGGGAGTGAAGTTTCAGTGGACATTGGAGCATGAAAAGAGTTTCTAACACTTGAAGCACTTATTAACCAATGCTCCAATACTAAGGATTGTTGATCCAAATGCAGGCTTCATTGTATGCATTGATTCATGTAAAGAAGGACTTGGTGGAGTCCTCAGTCAAAATGGATATGTTGTATGTTATGAATCAGGGAAGTTGAAGGAGCATGAAAGGCACTATGCTACTCATTATTTGGAGTTGGCAGCCATAGTGCACACATTGAATATTTGGAGGCACTACCTCATGGGGAAAAGGTTTGAGTTGAGAACATATCATCATGGTATGAAATATTTATTTGAACAAGCAACTTTAAATTCCAAACAAAGAAGGTGGTTAGAATTTCTCAGTGAACATGACTTTGATATAAATCATATCAGAGGGAAAGAGAACAAAGTGGTTGATGCACTCATAAGAAGAGTGCATTAGTTACATGCTACAACCATTAGCATGTGCCAATCATATTTTAAATCTAGAATCTTAGAAGCTGCAAAAATAGATTTTCAACACATGGAAATAATAACAAAGTTACAAAAAGGTATTTTGCAGCAGAAAATCAAAGACTACAAGCGGGGAAATGATGAAATTCTCATGTATAGAGGAAGAATTTATGTACCGAATTCCTAGGAATTGAAAAATCTGATATTAAGAGAAATTCATAATGTACCTTATGATAGACACCCAAGGTATCATAAAACTATTACAACTATCAAGAGCCAATATTATTGGCCAAGAATGAAGAAGGAAGTTGTTGAGTATATTTCCAAATGTATAGAGTGTCAAAAGGTCAAGGATGAGAATAGACACCCAACTGGTTTTCTACAACAATTACTCATTCTTCAATGGAAATGGGAAGTTGTAAAAATGGATTTCATCACCAAACTACCCAAAACAAGAAAGCAACATGATTCTATCATGGTAGTGGTAGATAACATTACCAAAGCTACCCATTTTATTCCAGTGAAGCTCACTCACAGGGAAACCAACAATGATGATATTTATATGAGAGAAATAGATCGAATGGATTGTATACCAAAGATATAGATCCAAAATTACATCAAATTTCTGGAAAGGATTATTTAAAGTATTTGGAACAAATTTGAATTTTATCATAGCTTATCATCTAGAATATGATGGGAAAACAAAGAGGGTGAATCAAATGATTGAGGATATGTTGATGATGTATGTGATGGATAAACCATCAAAATGGGAATACTACCTACACTTGGTATAGTTTTCTTATAAAAATGGGTACCAAGCATCTCTAAGGATGAGCCCATTTGAGGCACTTTATGGCATAAGATGCAACACACCTATAAGATGGGACAACCCAAAAGATAGAGAAGTGGTCGGACAAGATTTACTTAGGGAAGTGGAAGAGAAGATGTCAAAAATATATCAAGAAAGGTAGAAAAAGATATGTTGATAAGGGTAGAACTCAGAAGGAATTTAAAGTGGGTGACCATGTATTCTTGAAAGTAAAGGCCAACAAAAGTTCCGTGAAGTTGGGAAATTGCTCAAAGTTGACAACTCATTATTGTGGGCCATTCGAAATCCTAGAGAGGATTGGGCCTGTATCATACATGCTTGCATTACCTACATCAATGTATATTCATAATGTATTCCATGTATCATTGCTCAAAAAATATGTACTCAATGTTAATCATGTTATTGATTGGAATCTGATTCAGGTGGAGAAAGAAGGCACTTGTCGGGTGCATCCGGTGTGCATACTAGACCAGAAGATCAAATAGATCCATAATCAAGACATATAGATAGTAAAGGTCCAATGTACCAAGTACAGTCATGAAAATGCAACTTGGGAGCATGAGGATGCTATGTGGGCAGAATACCTGCATCTTTTTGAAGGTTTTTGAAATTTTGGTGGTAAATGTGTATATATATTGCACCAAGGAAAGAGCATAAATAAGGGGATGGGTATGTAACACCACAATACTGAGCCCAATTGTAAATAATAATATGTTTTATAAGATGGTGAGCCACGTTATTTTAGGCCAAAAGGCTTATGTGATTATTAGGATGGAGAGCCTAGATGCTAAAGGCCAGTGAGCCTATTTTTGTATATGTAAACACTCATATAATTAATTAAATACATCGTTTCATGTATACCAATAAAGATAAAAGAGTATGGGGGACTAAAATACACTAGGAAGGGAAAGGGTGGGCTAAGAGCCTAGTAAAGGGTATAAGCAAGAGGGATTATCGCCTAGGGAATATTATAATATTATTCCTAAAAGAATAATATATGGATATAAATTATGATATCCTAAGTTCTTATGGGAAAGAGAAACCATCCTTGGTAAGGTTGTGAACAATCAATGAAATCCCCTTAGCTTGATTTATGTCTTGTTCCATTTTTCCAGTATTCCTCAACATATATTCTTTCATCCTCTTGGGGTACCCTAGTGTATAACTCTCAATGTTAGAGTAAATGTTGCTGAAACAAGTGAATTTCGCTATTGAATTTCTCAAATAATTCTTGCACACCATTTCCTTGCAATAGTGGAAGAAGACCAAGATTAAGCCAAGCTTTTAGTCAAGAAAAATGAAAAGCCTTAAATGGAAAGGAAACTTTTTTGTTGAAATTAAACTTAAACTAAAGTAAACATTCACAAACTACAACTAAACTAATCGTAGTTCTTCATCTTTATTGAAGAATCCAAAAAAAATCAAAATCTATGCTACACATCTAGAAAAGGAAGAAAACATCTAAATTATGAAACCATAAAGAAAGAAAAAAGAACTATGATACTCCTATTCCTAACCTACCCTACACTGGATGAAAGAAATCTATGTGTAAGTGTAGTGGTAGTGGATCTAATCAAACAACTCCAAACCTACGATCGTATGTTCATTGAAGTTCAATTTAATAAAATGAAGTAGTGAGGGATGAAGGATTGGAAGAATTAATTCAATTATGTCTCCACCCGACGGGTTGAATTTGACCACGTTATTTTTCATGGTAAGTGCAGATGTGTAATATTCCTCCAAAAAATATTCAATTTTGTCATAAAATTTATAATTATTGTTGTATGACTGCTGGAAGGAAATTAACAATGAGAGATATACATGATGAGGCTTGTGAATGAAATTTCCATGCAACGTACTTTATAAGGGAGTCTTGGAGTCGGTGTAATTTCTCATCCCAGGGGTAGAAGTAATACAACAAGCACTTGACATAATCATTGGTTGATATTGGAGTTCTTCATTACTGATGAATATTTCCCTCGGTCCAAAATTCACGTACTCTGCATGTAGAGGGGAGAAATGATACCTCATTGTTTGAGGGAAACATTGCATGAAAGATGAATCCAGAGCTTCTCCCATGATATTAATGAAATCATCTGAAGAGTTTTGAAGCATTAAGAGAACATCCAAGGAAAAGTGATGCATCTACCCATGAGGAATAACAAGTAATTCTAGAGAAAATTGGGATGATGGTGTTTCTTGGATCAACTCAATGTTTCTCGTACTTTGCATATTAATGGGTTGTTCATTTGCTGTGATTTCTTCATGAGAATTAGCAAAAATCATTGTGCTCTACATATTTTATATTTTTAGTGACTAACATCTTTGAATCCAATTTAGAAATTTTAGATTATAAAGGATCGATGAATGATAGGTTAATGTTCGCATTCAATTCCAGAACATAAAAGTAGTCATCAAAAATAGGATTATCAAGATTAAATTTTGATTCAGGAGGTTACAAAAATGAATAAGGGCTTAGAAATTGGTGCATATTGGATGGACTATCATGGAGAATGATTTCTTGATCGGTCACAACTTGGAAAACTTGTTGTTTTGATTTAGTATTCATTTCTTTTTTGTAAGAAAAATGTATAGGCTGGGCCGCATGATGAGTAGGTGGGTGCTCATGTGGGTTAAAAACATCAAACAAATTTGTATCAAGTGCATGAAGATATTTATATTTTGAAAATGATGGGATTTCTTCATGAGGATCTGCAAACTTGTTCTGCTTGGAACACTTTAACTTTTTTGTGATTAACGTTTGTGCATCAAGGTTAGAAATTTCATATAGGATCAATGAGTGATAGGTTGATTCTTTCATTCAATTCCAGAATTGAAGATTAGTTATCTAAAATAAGGTCATTAAGATCAAATTGTGATTCAATGCATTTCAGAAACTCAAATTGCGAAGGACTTTCAAAGTGATGCATGTCAGATGGAGTTTCAGTAAGGATAATTGTTTGGTTGATCAAAGTTGGGAACTCTTCTTGTTATAGTTTATCATTCATTATTTTAGCGTTAAGAGAAAAATGTGAGGATTGCACTAAATGATAAACATGAATATTCTCATGTAGTATATTACCATCGAACATATTTGTATACAATGCATCAAGGTATTTATATTCTAAAGATGACAAGACTTTTTTAATGAGGGACTCATCACATATCAAAGTAGATTCATGATTTTCTAAAGTAGAGATGATACATGGTTCACACTTCAAGGCTGAGGGGTCTAATATTTATGATAATGATTCTCCTACAATGGTACTAGAGTGTCATTCATATATCATGTACTCCATATATTTCATGACCAGATATGATTCTTGTGAATGAGAGATGGTTTTATCATTTGAATCATATTCTTATGAAACAGATACAATATATGAAAACCAATCAAATATTTTTTGTCATGAGGGTTCTTCACTCACAGGAAATATATAGTAAATCCATATGACTCTTTGAAATAAATCATTCTCAGATTCGTTCTCGAGCCTACTGCTTCTTCCAGTTCATTAAATAGTTCATCATAAACATAATATTGATTAGAAATGATAAAGAATTCCATAAATTGTTTCCAAATATGAATTGATTTTGATGGAAAGGTTTTAAACCAATTTTTAATTCTCTCTTTGAATGTGAGGATAAACAATTGACATATTTCATTGTCTTGAATAATCTTAATATTTCATTAAGTGATGTCAAACTGATTGAGATGCATGAATACACATACATGCCCTTCACCATCAAATTTGGGGTTTGACAAGAGATTGATTTTCTTGAGTGAAATGACCTCTGTGGGTCTCAGAAGACTTAGAGGTTCATCCCATACAGTGGTATGGAGACGAGTCATGGGCTGGTTAAAATTAAGTGAAATGACTCCACATGGGAAGAATTGTCATCCTTCCCTCCTTCTAGAACCAATTTTGTTGACATGTCTAAATTTGATGGACAAAAGTAAGGAGTTATCCCCAGTAAGAAATACCAATTATACCTCTCACCATATGGAATAGGGAACCCATCTAGATTCTATCCTGACAACCATTACTAGTTTGGTTCTAGCGGTTGTGGCCCGATCCACCAGTTAGGGTGAGTGATGGATGGTTATGAAAATGAAATATGTAGATGAAGACTATGTAAATGCAGAAATATAATCTAATTCTAATCTACCCTATCCTAGCTTGAAGTGAACTATAGTAACGATATGAGTTGTAATGAAACTAAACTATACATAAACCCCAATTAGATAGCTATCATGAAGGTGCATAATTATAAACACATGCATACAAGTCTATAACCAGAATATTCTAAGTCACACTTCTACATACATTCACAACTCATTCGCTCAGGATATGTGATATAAGAAAGAGTAACAAAACTGTAAGAAGACATATATTGCGTTAGAATATTCCATAAAAAAACATTCTCTTACAACCCATGTGAACAAAAAATATTCTTTTTGAAATAGTTCGTAGAAAAACAAAAACACATGTGAGTCCTTCTCTCTATAAAAAAATTTCCCCGAGGGCTTCT
Source organism: Picea engelmannii (assembly GCA_009831015.1). NCBI lineage: Eukaryota > Viridiplantae > Streptophyta > Pinopsida > Pinales > Pinaceae > Picea > Picea engelmannii. The sequence goes on along the minus strand of ML784903.1, from coordinate 481,754 downwards.
CCATATTAACAGTTTCATCAATATAACATGAAAAACCTAAGGAAATATCTCCAATATTAGTTGACATTGTATTCCAAAATTCATTCATAAGTGTACAATGCTTGAAGAGCCAGAATCCCTTTCTTTGGGTATAATTTTAATATTTATCAGGGCACGATAGGAATATTGGGCTTATTCCTTCCTTCGTGACCTTTAACCTTCCAATGTTTTTCTTTTTCCATTTGTATTTATGAGTAAAAAATACAACATTTACACTTCAAATTTATCTCCTAGTGTCGATGGGTCATCATGGATTTTGTCCATATGTGCCTTGTGCATCATGAAGACTGGCTTGGGTACAGGAACATATTTTTTATCCAAATTTGATAGTCGGTCATCATGTAGGTCAGATCTCCCCTTCATCTATTTTTGTTGGATCTCCCTTTCTACTCCTTTATCACTGCTACATCTATTTTTATTGATCCTTGGCGATCTCTAGCTATAGATTGCATCGCGAGAATGATGAACGCGACCCTCCTTTGGTTGGTACCTGGAACCATTCAACATACCATAGATGAGAGTAACTCCAAATAAAATATCAAAACTACTCATTAGAACACACATAACTCAGGCATTAAATAATTGAAGTATCATGTATAAACTTCCTTGAGTTCAACTCATGGTTCCTCTGCTCATGGTTGAGGTGTGGTGTTATTTGAGGCTATTGAAAAGGTGTCCTATATTAATACAAAACTACGTATACCATAGGTTATGAATGTCTCAAATCATATAACTAGGAATTTGTAGAGAAAACAAATACCTTTCCAACAGTATAAAGAACCTACAAAATGGACTTTTGAGTCAAACATTATGGTCGTTTTATGAAAGGTAAATTTTTATGTTTTAGAGGAGTTAAGACTAAATCTTATGATTTACCATTGCAGGAGTTAAAACTAACTCCTCCAAATTTCCATCAAAGGAGTTACCACTAACTCCTCTAACTTTATATCGGAGTAATTAACAATAACTCCTGCAAATTTGCATTGGAGGAGTTAATATTAACTCCTTCGATTTTCCATCGGAGGGGTTGATAGGAACTCCTATGATTTGCATCAAAAGGGTTAACATTAAATCATATGATTTTCATCGGATGAGTTGATGGAAACTCCTCCGAAACATCGAGGGAGATGATGGGAACTCCTCTAAAATTTTGGAGGAGTTGAAGGAAAATGCTCTTTCCTAGGAAAGCAAAGTTGGAAAATTTTCTAAGTGTCATACTAGCAAGAGACAATGAGAGCTTGAGCTCGAAAGCCCATAAATTTCTCATATGATATCTTATTGAGGTGCATTTTTTTGCAATGCAGAGATTAAAAAGAGACATTTCTATCAATATAACTGAACATTTTATTTAGGCAGTTTTAGTGGATCTATGCATAATTATGGCCACAGTTTGTGAGGCTTTCTTGGAGGGAAATCCTTAGAAATCATTTTGACATTTATGGACCTTGTATTTTGATTTCGTCAGTTGAATTGGAATCTTAATCGCATAAACCATACAACTAGCATGTTTAAGGAATGACAACTCCACTATGGCCAATACCCAAAATTGTGAGCAAGGACACTTTTAAATGAATTTTTGGACCCTATCCTTGCTATTGCTTTGCCATAATTCGATTCCATAAGTTCATGTGTAATCTATGATATATAGGCTCTTAGTTCATCCATTTATGTTGAGGTGATGTGTCAACAACATAGAGTTATAAACGACCAATTGACATTTGAGGTGCTTAACACGGTTTCAGAGCTGAGGTGACCAATTTTCCTTCAAGATGCATTTCCAAGCCAATTCAAGAACTACATATGATTCAATTAACCTATTTGATGATATATGACACTTTCTGATGGTTAGTCACATAATCAAGAGGCACAAATCAAAAAGGTTGATGTGATACATGAATGTGAGCTACTGGCAACACAAACAAACTTGATTAGAAATGTAGTCATGAAGCAGTTTAGGCATGGTAGGTATTAGTCATATGTTATCCACTTAGGTGTATTGATCTTAGTCACTAGAAATGATAGTATATTGAATGATATAATATAAATAAGGATCTAATTTGGGAGGGGGATGAGATAAGACTCAAGGTGAATGTGGGCCAAGATGAAATAGTCATTGTTTCTAAGAGGGATAAGGTTTTCATTGATGTGGTTGAAAATGATGAGGGGTTGAAATCCTTCTGTTGATGCATTTGTGAAAGGAGAGTGAAACTTGTCAATGGGTAGCACGTCTGGGATGAATAGGTTAGACTCATATACAATCACTGTAACAAATCGAAAGAGAGGGAGTGTCATTGATATGAAATGCATCGACAAAAGTCAGTGAAATGTGGCAATGCGATGAGATAATCATATGGAAACTAATGGCGTGTGAGTGTTGATCACACACACTTCACCATTGGAAAGAACGTGTATAGTTAGGTTTAGTGTAAGCGCACTAATGCATAAACCATGTTTATAGGAAGGGGGTCTATGTATATGTGAAGGAATCAATGGTGCATCAATATGAAGGTGGAAGAAGGATGAGTTCATTGGTACATTATGTATCAATGAAAGGAGAGGAAAATTTCAGAAGAGTGAATCGACAGGTCGAAGTGATGTGAGGAGGAATTGACAATGATAAGAAATGGTAGAGTGAGGATAACTTGGATTAGTCTTTTGCATGATAGAAAGAGGGCGAGGGTCCTAGTAGGAACAATTGAAGGGGGCCTCAATTTATTGTCTTGGAGAGACATGAAGAAAAGAAAATTGGGAGGTTATTGTTTATGTACAACACACCCCTCATTATAATTGATTGATTCATACCTTCACTAGTTCCTCTTCCAGTGGATTCATGCCCCACTATTGAGTGCTTTTGGAAATCCCTATGGTTTTTGTGAGGAAGGATGATAGGTATTTTAGGACATGTGATTTTTATTTTTATAAGCTCCAAACCATCTTACATCGCTATTTTTTTTATGTATGATCCCCATTGTTTGATTAGATACATATTTCAAAACATTGATTCAGATAGTTCATATTTACAGAAGCACTTGATCATTTATTATTCTCACTACCACTTGTACATATTCACATATAGTCCAGAATGATAGGGGAACCATAGCATCCCTATAGTTCTATAAATTTGAGAAACATCCCTCCAATCTTGGGAGGTGGTCCCAATTTGTATGACATGTTAGCACAACTAACACACACGAGTGAGTGCCACGATTCTAGGATCAACTTTTCTTGGATCCACCTTTATTGGAACCAATACCCAGAACCAAACACCTACAATTCCTCCATCACAAGATGACAGATCCTAACCTTCTTTCCAAGGTACAAGCTCCTAACCTTCCTTACAAGGAACTTCTTCTCAACCACGTCATGCCATGGCTAGCACCCCCCCTACCATGCCATACTTGGCATCCATCAACATTATATATTTGACCAAATAGATGAATGATCCAATCCTTTATGACCCCACATGGCCTAATATTCGCACCAAGATACCTTCTAACATCCCAAAGTTTGAACAAAATCTAGGAGAATAACCCTCTAATCACACCATGTATTTCCACTTGTAGTGTTCCTCCAACAACATTATGTAAGATTAAGTTCATTTTAGACTATTCCAATGAAAAATCACTTTTCCATATTCCAAATGGTATGTGGACAAGAAATATGGATCTCACACATCCTTTCAATCTTTGGAAAAATCATTCTTGTATTTCTTTGAACACCCAATTCATCATGACACTAGTTTGGAAATTATATAAGAATTTATACAAACCATTTCCTTCCATATTGTTGATCATATCCATGAATGGTTATGGAGAATAAGTATTTGCAAGGTTGATACCACCCCACAACAATGATTAGATTGGTTCCTCAAATATCTAGTCCCTCTCCTTGACAAGGATGTATATATAACCCTCCATCAAACTGAATATGAGGCCATAACCAAGGCCCAACAATTTGACTTGATTTACTCTCAATCAGGGTATCTCTACATAGTATTACTCGATGCTCCTCGTCCTCTACCATTTGGTCAAGACAAAACTAGAGCCTCACTTGTTGTTGATGGGTTGATTGGGTCCATGGCTCACTTCAACCCATATACTGAATAGGTACCCACATTTGGGTCCCATCACTACCCCTAGACATATGGATGAACACCATATTATCCTTCCCTCACTCTTCCTCCCCCATTTATTATACCACCAAATCCTATGGTAGGAGGACATATCCCTCCACCACCACCAAGTTAGGTCCAAACCTTAGTGGCTGGCCTGCCCATGGCCCCAACTTATAACCTCAACAAAGGAGGAGGCACATGAACCTCATACACACCTTATATACTTCCCCCACTAGGTAATCCATATTTTCCCTTCCCAGTTCCTCCACAATAAGTTTCCCCTCCACATGGTAAGAAACATGCTAGTGTCAATTATTTCCAGCCTTCCCCTACTCAACAGGTTCAAGACTTTGAAAATTTAAATACAACCAATCCACCTAATCAATCCAAAAAGAAGGAAATGAAAGAATAGAAAAAACACCAACCAAGGATAGGGGGGGAAACCCAAGAAAACAAGCACCCCAGTTTCAGGAAACTAGAACTAGGGAAACAAAAATCCCTAAGGGGCAAATAAAAATTAACAACAAAGATAAGGGGAAAATAAAAATATTAGGACCAATTTTCCTTGTGCACTTTGCATGGATTCTGGTCATTATTCCCACCATTTCCCTTAGACTGTAGATTACAAATAGATGAAAGAATCCATGAACCTAACCAACCCCCCTGCCCCACATGGACCACCACAAGTCCCTAAAAACTACATGAAACCACAAACTCCGACGATTATACATAACACAATTCCTCATAAAGGATTCATCAGCACCTAGTAGACAACAATTCCTAACCCACACCAGATAGGACAAAATCCCAAGCCCGATGAGCCCCCATTTGGAAACCCCACTGATCATCCCATCCTCCTCACCACTAAAGAGGAGGTTGTCTTTCAAACTGACATCCTACAATACGGCGAACCTCTTGACTCCATGTTAGCAAAATCATATTCACCCCCATTACCAGCAGGACAATCATTGACAATCCCTCGCACTAGCACATAAACTACCATTCACATCCCCTGCACACAACTATCAAGGAATGTAAACAAACCCCATGCAAGGGTGGAATGTATCTATATCCTAGTCGATGACTTATATCAATGTCCAATAGCCTTGCCTGTCCTAGAGGTCCTTCAAACTTTTCCATCACAAAGGGAGACCTTGGTTTCAACCTTGGGATTAGTCGACCCATCAGATACCCGTCTAATCAATTTTGACCTGGATAAAAATGAACCACACCTCTCATCATTAGTGGCTTTCCAAATACCATTCAAGATTCGAAAACAACCAATAAATTAGTGCATCATCGACAAAGGGGATTCCACATGCATCATGTCTAAAACAATATAGAAACAATTGGGTTCCCCTAAAGTCATCCCATCCACCATTACACCTAGGGCATACGATGGTCTTCCATCACAATTGTTAGCACTGAAAGTCACACTTAGACTATTGTAAGTGCAAGCCTGGTACCCATTATAATTTAAAAGGTCAAATGTTTATAAAAAGTGGCAAATGGATGGAAAACTCAGAAAAGAATGTTAATCACAGATAACTCCATACAATATGCACCAGCAAATAAGGCCTTGAATAACTTTAGATTAGGTTTTAAGAGATAAAGTAAGTAGGTGGAAGACTTGGCAAGAAATGTGTAATATGGATATCATCTACATCAAGTAGCACTAACACATATATGAAGAAAACTCTATGAAATAAGAACTTCTTAAAATCAAAGATAAAGACTCTGATATATTTGTAAACAATATCACAATAGATCCTTTATTGCAGCAACAATACAATCATCCAGATGAATCATGCAATAGACTGTAATCAAAGTAAGATAGAAAAAAGATGATAATAGAGAAAGACTGATTTCCATTATCCAAAGTGTCTTTGGTCTGGTCCATACAATAGGATATACTCTCTGCTACATAGACAATATAAAAAATATGAGTCCTCTCTCATACCATTAAAACCTCTCCTCTATATTACAATGCTCTTTTTATATCCTAAACTATCATTTCATTCTTTACAATTTGAATTACAACTTCCTCATAGGATCCTTGTGCCTAAGGAAATCGTGGCAACAAGTGTACAATAGAAAAGAAACAAAATGCTACTTTTCAGGATGATGTTGGAAAGGTTGGAAACATCTTAATGGCTAATGATGTATCCATTCAAGTGAATTTTCTTTGTGAAGGTGGCCTCCCAGATCACAATTGACCTTCAAAAAACTAGTACACATCCATATTGACATATGGAAACTCTATTTTCCCCCAAAATATCCAAAAACTGAGTTCACATCGATGCACTGCAAAATCTCCCGAAACAACAAGTTCGCAGCGCCAGGTGCTGAAAACTTTCTTGTAGTGGCCTGTTTGATTTTACCAAAGTCTTTAACATCCAAAAACTATATCAGGTGTCCAAAAATTTTGTAGAAACCTCATAATATTGATACATGACTAGAGGAAATCACCAAAACTGCTAATCATGGTTTACAAAACATAGCCATGAACAAAAAATGTTGTAAAATGCACGGAACATGAAATTTGACCAAAATTGATACTGGTTATGGAGGCTCAATATCTTCATTTTTTAAATTTTGGATCTTGTCCTGGTAGCAACCTTGGCCAACATGTCTAGGTTTCTTTTGGCCAGTTCTTCTTTGAAAATTTGCAGCTCTGCCTTCAATTTTTTGTTTTGAGCTTGATATGATTTGTTCTATCTATAGAGATTCCTAAGCTATCTGTGAAGGGGAAGGGATATTTTAGCCAAGAAATTTTCCTTTTCAGTGGTCTCATGGTACATTCCCATCCTTCCCTTAAGCTTCTTCATATAATCCAATTCGTCCTTCTTTAATTTATGAGCTTCAACTCTTGCTTCCGTTAGAGCCTCTTAAAGGTGGGATGGATTTCATGTTGAGGAGTAGTGAAATAAAAAATTTCAATAGTATTCTCAGAAGATTTATATTTTCCTTTCTGTCGAGATGAGGTCTTTGCTGCATCATCCTTCACAGGGAAATCTTTCTTGGCTACTGCGTTAGTAAAAGGCTTCCTAGGATTAAATTTTTTTGTTGTAATGGGTGAGGTAAAAATAATCTTTCTTCCTCTCAGGCATGTGGGTTTGCTTGAATGAACCTCCATAGGAATAAAATCTGCCATGGATGAAGCTTCTCTATATGAAGGTTTTGAAGGCCCTTCTGCTTCTTCTTCACTTTTGGATTTGTCATCTTTACCAGTCATATTACCCCTTTTCTTCTTTCTAACCTATTAATACGCAGTCCTTTCAATAGGAGTAGGACTTTGTATCTTGGATTGTGGAGTGGGGGAAACATTTAAATGAAACTGTGATGAAGTGAGGAATGTTTCCCAATCAATGTTTTTCTTCCTCAACTCTTCCATCATGAACATATTAATAAGGCCAGAGTGAAATAAACTGGTGTCTACTTACTTTGACTTGGCTTGAACTCTGTCAGACATCTTACCAATGATTCTCAAAAGATAAAAATGAAGGTTCATGGTTTTCTTCCTTGTGAAGTGTAACAAAAACTTGATGTGGCATTGGTACACCATGTTAAACATCCCCTCACATGTGAAATATCTCTGAATAAGATTTGAAATATTATCAAAACCTGCAAGCATGTGGTTTCTAGGAACTCCTTTGGATAGGTTGTCCTCCTGATACTATGTCTTACGAAGATCCTTTGAGAAGGAAGAATTTAATGACATTTCTTTGAACCACTTATCTCCAATGTTGGGTATCTTTGTCACAATAGATTTGGAATGTTATAAAAAATCAAACTCCAACATACCCACTTTGGTTTTAGTCCCATCAAAGTTGAGAGAAAACTCTCTAGCTACCTCTAGATGGCCCCTCTACATCTTTTGACAGAAATTAATACAACCTTCCCTCTCAAAGGCTTCCCTGAAAAAAGGTTCAGATTTAAGGAGATGTATATCATCAGGCTTTGTCCTTTAAATCTCCCCTCCCTTCTAAGTATTCTTGTGTTATTTATTATCCACAAATACTGCTGGAAGAATGCTTTTTTGTAAGTTTTAATGGCAGCTTGATGTGTGAAAACAAGGAATACAAGAAATTAGGGTTTTGATGACATACTTTTTTTCAAAAGGCTGACCTTGTAGAGAGATTTATACAACTCACTCTATACACATTGAGGTATGAGACAAGAAACTCTTCCAACAGGAGGAATACAGAACAACAACTGAGATTTATAATAAAAGGGAGACAAATGTGAATTCTCTTCTAAGACAAGGTTTTTCATCAGTATAAATATCAATTAGAATCATCGATAATGTGTGAAACTTTAAGACTGGTTCAATAGATGATCAACCATACATTCCTATCTTGATAGGGGTAAAATTCACTCACTCAAGGATGAATTTAAAAGGATGTAGAACATGAGGGTTTCAACAGTTCTGGAACAAAGGGTTCACAATGACCTATTAGCAATTCCTAGTTTGTAGCGCCAGAGTACCCAACTCCCAATGCTGGGGGAAATTCAGTGGGACAGGTGGTTTCTTAGTAGTGGAAAATATTCCTGAGGTTAAGAAAATAGCCTGGACCGGTGGGAAAGGTTCAAAACACCATGGAGGTGGGATTGAAGGCTGGCAGCAAAAAGAGTTGGATAGTTCGCAGTGTCAGTAGATAAACCATCATAAAACCTTCTCTCAACCTTTAAACAACATGGAGACCCTCGGGGAGTACTTGGTAAACCTGCATTTGATGTTGATGTCTGTGAATGTAAAATGATATGTTTGCAAGTTATCAAATCTCTAACGCTCCTCTTCAGCCAATTCGTAGCGCCAAATTCAAAACTCAAATTGCACACTTAGAGGATATTGTTAGGATATCTGTGACATAATCCCTGAAAATTTGGTTAAAATATGGTGTTGAAAACAATGAAATTTGATTTTACAGGATTCTTAACTATAATGATAACATTTGAATACGTGAGGTACTTATGAGTATGTTGTGAAATCTCCTGGTGAGTTGGCAACACATACACCCAACTTTGATTTGACATTTAAACGGTTGGATGGTGACAAAGGGAAACTCATGTAAAACTTAGAGGTATGACATGCCAGGTAATGATAAAAGGTGTGACTCATAGGAACTTTATTTACCTTGTCATGATGTTTAATTACATGACCTCAAGAATCTAAACCAAGGTTGAACCAAACATTGGCTTATTCAAATAAAACTTTAAGTTTTGACCATAAAAAGAAGACCTAAAAACCTATGACTTATAAAACCCCACGACTAAAAAATACAACCAAACTGATTTTTTGACCCCTACAACTCTATGTGTTAACAACAACCAAAAGGCCTATACCAAAATTTTCCAGTAGAAATTGGGGGAAAAAATGCTATCATTGATATAGATGTCATTGATGCCCATTGGATTATAATATCCTCTTTGGGCTTAGTTACATGTGTGCCATGAAAGTGGTCACATATTCTATATTTCACACCATGATTTTCCCTCACAATGGGAAGATCTTTACTATTGACCAATTAACTCACTATGAACCCAATAATTCAGGGAACATAGACAAAATTCTCCTGCTCATAGGGTCTAGTTTTGACATTTGATCCATTGTTGACAATGGACTAGGAATATTTAGAGACCCCTCACTAGTGGGTTCTTATAATGGAGATCCCCCTTCTCCCTTACCCACTACAACATCACAAGTGTGTTCTTTCACCTCTTATGGTGTTGAAATCCCCGATGAGTCTTCCCCTGAAGTAACATCCACCAAGAGGCCACATATGATTTCCTACCTCATTATACCTCGAAAATTTCCATGTCACCTCCCAATACTAAACTAAATCTGATGACTAAGTCCCCATCACCCATTTGGAAAACAGTTCCTCAATCCCTATCCCAAATCCCATTCTTTTACCCACCACCTGAAGTCTTAGCATACCAGGTTATTGCTACCCTCATCATGCCAAACATGGTGATATCCATCCCCATTTGGTATTTATATCCACCCTATATGGTACCAGTCCCATCCATTCCCCCTTGACTAGAAGTATTTCCCATGTAATCAAAACCTCAAACGTCAATTCTTCCAGCCATTCACATAGTTGGGGACATTAATACCATAAAAGGGGGAAACACAACCAACAAAAGAGGCACCCAAAAGAAAAAAAAGTTCACCAAAACTCCTCAACCTCACGTCCAACCATCATGCAACCTTTGTTCCATAGTCGGACACCCAACCAATCTCCTCCCCACTTTTCCAGAGTTATAGAATCTCATCCAACTTCCCAAAACAACACCATTACTACCAACCTCGGTAGCATCACCCGCCACCAAGGATCCTTCATCATAAAAACATAAAGGTATTCACACCAATAATGCATGTTCCATCTACACAAAATATGAAAATCACACCCATGACTTCCCAACTCTCCCTCAATTTTGAGAGACTTTAGCAACAATACTACAAACTACATTTCCTGCATCCTCGTGAGCACCACCTACCACCACAATTGTTACTGATATTTATTATGTTTCTGTGTCAGTAAATGAACATATGAGACACCCTTGCACATTATGTGATAAACCAGACCATTTAAGATATATGATCCCTCTCATTATCACTTCACACTCCTAATGTACCAACAATGGCCATATATCCACAAGAGAGTCATACCATCTTAAGGCCAATCCCTCATCCTATGAATCCATTGATCATTCCCATACCTCAAATCCATAAAGACTTCCCCTCGAATCCACCTACTTCACCGATAAGTCCCCTTATTGAGGTTATCCCTCCTCTTATCCTCTATACCCCACATATTTATATGGATGTATGGTTTATGTCATCTAGTGAAACCCATAAACCCTCTCCCTCTGGTCCACTTACCTTGTCCATAATTGATGATCACCCATCCTCATATCATACACCTTCCATAGATGTCAACATAATCACTACTCCTAATGATAATGCATCCCATCTACCCAATCATACCTTTGAGGACCCATTATTCTCCCACATATTCCAATATGATGAAGACACCTTAGAGGCCATGACAACACTTGAAATCCAATGGGATTCCCTGCTCCTCAGGTCTTTCTTCTTATCCTAATAAGCATTTCAACCACACTTAGACACTCATGTTTATGTGATTGATACCAGATAGTTCATCCCTTGTGGATATGTGGATTGGTTAAAGAATAAAATCCCCACACTCAATGATTTTGAAGAAGGCAACATGGCGAACTATGGCTATTTTTACCACATAGTAGTATATAAGAAATGGAATTATACCCACACAGATAACCCTTACCAACCAAAAACATGAATTTACGGTTCACCATATTCCCCCCATCCCAAAAAATACCAACACTAAACTATGCAAGAGGTTGAGGCCACATACAATACTCTCCCAACCCTCCAATCATTGTCCCCATTCCCTCACACTACTCGAAAATACACACAAAAGAGTTTTTGAAACTAAACCCTTGCAAGTAAAAATGAGGTTTCATTTTTCCCCCGCGGCCCATATATAACCCCCCTCCCCCAAACTTCCAATCACCTATTTTGGAGCCTAGGAGCTCCATTTTTCACATAGTCTGTGACAAAATGATCAATACTTTGTCATCTACATATTGGTATCGCCTATTTCACATTTTACCAAGAAGTCCCAGGGATCCCTCTCCAAGCCCTAAGCATAGGTTCACACACCCATTATAATTTTTTATCAAATAACTATCATATGTTTTTTACTTTTCATAGATTTTTTATGTTGAGTGTTTGATGTTTAAGTGTGAAGGTACTTGGTACAAAGTTCTACAAACCATTCAATTCTTGACCATCCTAGGTCCCATTTAGGTATATGTTCAAAACTGGCATGCTCTCAAGCCCTTTGCAAACATACTCATATCCTATTCATGCCCCTAAACATTCACCTTTAGGACCCCCATATTTGTCTATATAGTACCCCCACCTTTATCTCGTTCAGGTATGATTACCCAGTATCATTCTCATCTCCATGAGTTGTCCCACATATATTTACCCCTTGGAATATTGACACTCATTCCATTCCATCCATTATGCTTGGGAGTTCTGGTAGTGTTACACCCCATATTAAGAACCTCATAATTTTTCCTTATCATCATGCTAACCACTCCATTATCGACTCTTACGTCATATTTTTTTGGTTACATTCAAAATCACCTATGCATTATCATTAATCCCCACCTCACCGAACATCAATTTAGCCTCTACAATTTCATCCTCCATCCATCTACCTGGTACAAAAACCCACCCATTGGGCTCCCACCCTCCATCAATTGTGTCTCATTTCGGACACCCCAGAAAATCCCAACCATCCTTTACTAGGGAACCTATTTATGTACACATACTTTGAACCAATTTATTCTTTATGAATTTAGTAATTATATAAATCACGTTTCCAATTCCAACAAGTAGAGTAGTTTTTTGTCATCACCGTTGATGCCATTTTTTTTCCCTTGGCACATAGAAACCCATGTTTCCCTTGGTTGGGGAATTTCACTTTCATTACCATATCTGCAAATCTATTCCTATCATGGCCAAAGTACCAACTATCATTGACACCCTTGTCCCCTACTTCCATATTTTTACCTATCCAACACTCCTTTGTAATATCACCCACTCAACACAGTTCACCCAATATCTCGTCATTCCCCTAACACTAGATCATGTTTACATTTTATTCCATTACTTATCATCTCCCAACCAAGGGTATTTATTGAGTCCCATATACCTTGAACCTCATCGATGTCACCCATTCATCCACCATTTTATCCATTTAGTTTTTTATCCCATTTTTTATCAAATCGATTCCAAGAATCCCTTTTCTTCTTGTAGTCACGCTCACTTTCATGTCGACATTGAAACCATATCCAAGGAAGGTAGAAATATCTTAGATCTCATTCCCTTATTAAATTAGTAGCCTCATATGACATGGGAAGAGTCCTCATTTCTCTCTGATGCCATTTACCCCCATAACATTTTACTCTTACAAAGTTCCATGTTATGGTGGGTCTTACTAGGCGATCATTGCAGTTTCCAGTAAAATACGAAGATCTATGAATTTTCTAGGCTAGCAATGCCTTCGAGGTATTTATCCCTCAATTCAAAGCCTATCTAGTCCTCAAAACCGTCATCTACATTTTTTTGGCACCCCCGACGATGCTACAGACATCCACTTCATCAACAGTTTCAGTTATTGCCCTTCAATTATGGTTTCATGACACAAACATGGGGCATGCCCACCTTCTTTGTACCCATATTTATATTTTAGTTTTTTGGAGAATGCTTGGTTCCCATCAGAATCCCCTTTTCCTGCAACATATTCTTCTATAGTCCTTCTCAAATAGAAGCTACAACTCTCTTATCCACAAAATAAACAATGATGTATTTCGACTATACATATTCTCCTAACCTCACACATTAGGGGGCATCTCTTATCACCAAAAAATCACTCAAAAGAAGTACATACAATAGTTGAAGAAAATATTATCACAAACACAACATACTTCCAACATCTACATAACCTATTTCAACAAGATTTCAAAACTATATAAAAAGACCTATGAATTTCTGTGCACTTCCACCGAAGTTAGCGCATGCACATCCACATAGGTCAACAAAGCACTGGATGCACACCATGTGCGTCCTACGCGAATATCTCTAAATAAACATGTGTTGATGTCGAAACGACACATTTATGAAATTGGTAGAACCTCAACGACTTTCATGTTGAAGTGTACCAAGACAACACCTCAATATAGGCCCAAAATATCTCATTGGGGTGATTGTAAGGATGGGAAGTACATCCGAAGGTATCCCATTCACATTTGTAAAATGTTATGTAATATCTTGCTATGGTCCTATAAATACATGGCCATGGTATGCTAAAAAGGAAGGAATTCATTGTATTTTTATGTTGGACATTCTCTTAGAGAATCCATCTATTCTCTTTAGAGTTATTTGAGCAATCATAGCATTTGGTAAGATTCTCACCTCTTAAGAAACTTGACCAAGAAGTTCTTCACCAATGTTAGTCATAGATAGGAGAGTAAAGCTCTACTTTTGGAGGAATCAAGGGCCCTCCCAAGGATGAATAGGGGATTCATAATTCCACTTTTCTCCTTTGGCGTTCTCAATTCAAGGATCACATTCCATTTGGGTAGTTATTTCTTGTGTCATTCTCATGCATCCATTATAGTTTTTACATGTTTAGTTTACTTTTATTTCTTGTTTATTTGTTTTGTTATTTACTTTATTTTTGATTCACTAATCAACTAACCATTTCTTGTTATATCTTGTTGGTCTATGTTATCCATAATTTTGGTTTTCATGATGAAGTGATGATGATGGAGAAATCAGGCTCTTCACTAAGACACTTTCCTGAGAAAAGTTACATTTGTCTGCTTCCAGAAATCATGTTTTTAAGGGAAGTTCGCAGGCTACCTATATATTTGCCTGCGAGAATCCATGATTCTCGCAAGCTGCATTAAGATGGAGTGCGAGGGGTTCTCACTGTACCTAACTCTCAGGGTGCGAACATATTCCAAAGGAAGGAAAAAGATAAAATATTGAACCTTCTAAAAGGGGATCTTCTAGAAGGATGAGTTGGCATTCGAATGGTTGTCAAATACTGGTTTTCCTGATATCTTGGGATCATTCCTATCCAAGTAACTAATCTATCCTCTCCTATATATTGAGGGGAATGCTCATGGAAAAGGTTAGAAGCAAACTCGCAAGAGATTGATTGGAGAACTAATAGAATATTGTATGAAGGACTGATGCTACAGCAGCTAGAGACACCAGCAAGGTCATCAAAAGTGGTTGATTTTCTTCATGCATGAGCAAGTGTGTGTGTCAGAGCTAGGAGCCATTGAAGGAGATCTACAACATCAAGGCTCAGGTTGTAAGTTTCACTTTCTATCAATTTAATACAGTAATGTGTCCCTTTCCCATAAAAATGATGTCACTTTATTACATAACTCCTTGATCATATGTATAGATCAGCTATTGAATATATTGATTTGCTTTCACTTCGATTGGTTTGTACTGTTGTGATCTGAACGACACAAGATCATCGGAGCGAAGCTTGGAACAACAGAGACCCAAGGAAGCGTTCATAAGGTATGTCTATGACCCTTGCCTCTTAGTTCATTCAACAGGCTAAATCTAGGGAAAGAGTATCATTCTGTCCTGTTTTGTTCTAGATCCAGGTGGATCTAGGGAGATCGGTTTGTGTCCGCACTTACGGATTTATCCTGAAACAAAATTGGTGAATCCACTGGGGAATATTCCCTTTTTCTTTATGGTTTTTTGAGTTTTTCTGTGGCCATTTGATCTAGATTCTTTTTTCTCCTGTCTTGTCAGTCTCTGAGTCTTCAGGATACCCTGATAGACTTACTGGGTTCAGAAGCCTGTTTGAATTTTGCTTTCATTTTCAAAATTTTTGTTATCTTCAGGAGTTCTCGCAGTGTGTTAAACTACAGCCTACGAGAATCAGTCAAGTTCGCACCCTGCATATAGGGTCCAGTGCGAACACCTCACACCTTGCTATAAGGTCACCTGCAAGAATCTTATCTTCTCGCACTGTGTAGCACTGCTTGCCTGCGAGCAAGATTTTTGAAAATTTTGAAATTATGTTTTGATTTTGTCAACTACTAAGATCAGTTGATTTACATCTTTTGGGCTTATTGGATCATTGATTTATACATTTCTTTCTTTTGTTTGCATGCTCAAACAGATTTAGGGTTTCAAGGTTTTTTCTTGCCTTGGTAGCTTGACTTTCATTTCTTGGCTCTTATTGGCAATTTCATTCTCTCTGTCTTCTGGAGTTGAGTGTGTCTGTTTGGCTGAGAACCAGTGATTGGTTGAGAGTTAAGTGTTTGGTGTTTCTCATGTGCTTGTTGGTTTGAAAGGACATTTTTGTTTGCATTGAGAAGACTCTTTGGTTTGGTTTGTTCTTTGTTCTTGCTTTCGTTGAAAGAGTTGATTGGGTTGTTATTGTTTGATTCTTTGTGATTTGATTTTCTTCTCTCTCATTGATATAGTGCGAGTTCTTTTTGGAAAGTGAACACAATTGTTTTATTCCATCAAATTGTTTTCTATCATTTACAAACCATTGAAAATCAAATTTTAAGAATTGTTGAAGCTTTGAAAAAGAAAACATAGTACATTGTCATTTGATAAATGATTGTTTGCATTGACATTGAAAAAAGGAAATTTTGTATATGATTCGTGGTTGATTTAGAAAAACTTCTCTCTCTCCCATATATAGTTTTCATTGAACGGAAAGTGTTATTTTTCATTTCCATTCTTGCATTATTTGGGTCAGAGTCATACACACATGAGTTTCATTTTCGTTACCTTTACGTAAACAACAAACATTAAAAACATTGCGTAATCTTAAAATGTATCTAGTAACTCTTTTCTAGGGCTCTTTTACACCAACATTTAGTTAGGCTAGTGCTTTGGAGTAGGAAGAGAGACACACTCTCCAAAAGCTCAAAACACACAATAGCATCTTG
>ML784903.1:438347-464987 GCA_009831015.1 Picea engelmannii | reverse complement strand
GCATTGGTGTTGGCAGAGTTACTAACCCTGCTTTGTTGACATCGGTGTAGAGATTGCACGTATTACGGGGATCACTCCGAGGTATACCCACAATTATGAGTGGAAGCCTTTGAGTTGATTTCAGGCTAGATACCCTGCCCTTGTGTGTGGATCGTACTGACGACTGTTCCCCCAGGCTGTACTATTGTTTGTGGTGACCTTAGTGGCCTATCTCGCTAGGTTCTTACCCAAGGTGACTGTGAAGGGGAAAGTCTTCATGGTACTTGGAATTGACATTGACCAAACTCACTCGGGATCCTTGGAGGGTATACCCACGATTATGTGTGGGAGCTTGCACTAGGGTGTAAGTTCGTTAAGGAGGTCCTCAACGTAACATTTTCATCCTAGACCTGCCCCTTCTCGTCTCATTGTTACGACGTTGGATTTCATCACCAACTAGTGGCTTCGGAATTAGAAGGTATTGTTTGCTTGGTGATTGTTTCCTAGATTTTTGTTTACTAGTGTGTGTTGTTTGTTTATCGAATTTGACCTTAAGAGTTTCTTCGCGGAGCTTGTCACTTATTTACAATTGCTCCCCCACAGCGTTCACGTAGAATGCAAGGTTTATCTCCAGAGCATCTGGACGATACTCAACCCTTGCCTACCGATACACCTGAGGGTTCTCCCCATCAGACTGAAGTCCCAGTGGTTACTCCACCACACGGGGAGACAAGTGACGTTCCAGTTGTCACTACACCACCTCCACAGGTAGAACGAACTGACTCTCTAGAAGAGTTTTGAATTACCAATACTAGAGAGGACTATCGCATTCACCATGGTGAATGACCTGTTGTGAGATTACATTCTTCTGATGAAACCGTTGTTACATCTTCCGAATCAACCGTTGGGCCTTCTCACGGTGTAGTAGGCCAAGATCCTTTTTGGTTTGGTGATTTCCAACGAGTTATTTTTGGTACTAAGGCACCTCCCGTCTATGAGGTTAAACCTCTGGTATCTCCTGAGACAACAACTACACCAGAGACTACAACTTATCGTTTTGTTCTTCCTCCCGAGATGGCCCATCTTGCGAATACTACGAGTGTCCAAACCGGAATTACTGCAGCTACTCTTGCTCCTATCAATACCCAGCGAATGCCTGAGGTTAACCCAAATTTACCTCCTGGTTACCATGCGTTGAATGCTTTGTTGAATGCTTCCAATCCAACACCTCCGCAAACCCCAGCCTGTTCTCCAGGTGGTCCTCCTTTTCCTGGGTATGATGTTCCTCATTTTATTCCGACACTCCCACCGTTTCCTTCTGGCAATCCTAATCCTAGTGGCATTATCCCGACTGTTGCGACAAACCCACAGATTCCTGTTGGTGGACAGGGTGGTACGGTTCCTTTTCCTTTTCCCAGACATAACACAGTTACTACGCAGCCTACGGTTGGCACACAACTTCCAGGTGGAACTATACCTACGGTAGGGGGACCAACCTCACCTTTTGGACAAAACATACCTCTTGAATTGGCCCCGTATTGGATTCAGCTTCTACAGCTTCTACAAAAGTTTCCTCAAAATGCTGGGGGGCAGCAAACCGTCCCTACGGTGGGCCAACCATATCCAGGTATAACTAATCCTATTTGGGGTCAGAGTCACACTACTCAGCCTCAGGTCCCTACTCAAACCCAAGGTTCCAATCCTTGGTGTTACTATCCTATCCGCCCACCACCAAATCAACCGAGGTCTTCCCTCTATGGGTAGACTTCATACGGTCCTACTGGTTTTCCGACAGGGCTTCCACCCCAAAGTCACCAGTACCCACAAGTGAATCGACAGTTTCCTTTTCTAGCTACTTTGGACTTGCCTGATTTGACTAGGATTCTGAATGATCCTATTCGTCACTCCCCCCAATGGCCTGCTATTCCTGCCAAGCTTCCGTCGGATATTCCGAAATTTGATGGCAAGGCGGGGGATGATCCAAATAATCATGTGATGACTTTTCATATGTGGTTTTCATCCAATTCTTTGATGGATGACTCCATTCGCCTACGTCTTTTTCAAAGAACTCTTATTGTTTCCACTGCAAAGTGGTACATTGAATTTCCATGAGGTTTCTTCTCCAATTTTAACACCCTGGCTATGGCTTTTCTCACACATTACCAGTTGTCGATCCGGTATGATACTGGGACTGAGATTTTAACTTCTTTTAAACAAACTAAAGGCACTCATATCTCAGATCATATACATGAGTGGAGACGGAGACGACGTCTCATCAAACTTGAGCTCCCTAATCAGTTACTGGCTGAATGGTTCACGAACTCCTTTGTGAATGAGATTGGTAAATACATTGCCATGGGTGGTGTTGTTACGGAGGAACAGGCTATAAGTCGTGCCCAATATCTTGATCTCGTTTATTCGCAAATGGGAACACTTTACGATTTGTTACCTGAACTACCCCGTCCTGGTACTTCCAGTGCTTCAACTACTCCATCTGCCTCGCATGCAGCTGATGGTGTGATTGGTACTACCCATACCCACTCACATTCTATTTTGAATACAACCCCTAAATCTACATCTTCTAACGTTAAAAATGCTCTGTCTCCTGCCCCTCCCGCCGGTAAAACCTCTGAGGTAAACGCTGTTCAATCTACCCCGACTGGTAAAGGTAAATCTAAAAAGGGGAGAGGCAAGAATAAGGGGGGCAAGAATAATAATCCAATAGAACAAACTACAAATGCTCCTGTTGAAGAGCGGGATAAGCGCAAACCCCGATATCCTTGCCTTATCTGTGGTGATGATCACTATACAAAGGATTGTCCTCGACGTGCCGAAGTTACTAAGTTCCTTCAAGGAACGCCAAAACCACCTCCACCGACTGTCTTGTCTCAACCCTTCCTGTCTCAGCAACAGGCCTCGTTGGTCATCCATGACCAACCATATACTTCTACGACATCATATGTTTTTATGTGCACTGGTGATTCTAAGAAGAACGATGTTGCAATCGCAACTAGAGCTAAAGACTATACTCCTTCTAAGGAGAAGGTTGACGATTTACCTCCTTATTTGGTACAACTCTCTCTGTCGAACCCACCTACGAACAGTCCTCTTCATCTCGAATGACTGAGTCTTGATACATTCCTATGACCCCCTAAGGGTGTTGTTCGCAAGTTGGCTTTCAATCCTCATGCTCGTGCGGCCCAGAACTACAATATTGTGGAAGATCTGGCCCAAGCACCTTCAGCGATGTCTGCCCTTGAAGTCCTTCAGTCTTGTCCTGCGCAACGAAGGGCTCTGTTGAAAGCTATAGGTGGAATTGATCCTACAGATTCTAATTTTATAGTCTCTGACTTGGAAGAACATGTTCCAAGGTTACCCCCTCAGTTGGATTTTCAGATACAAGTTATTGTCGCCGACAAGAACATTTGTCGAATCGTTGTTGATGAGGGGGCCTCTACGTGCGTAATGTCTCTTTCTTGTTGGAAAGCCATTGGATCTCCTCCTTTAACTGAATCACAAAATACTCTGAAAGCCTTTAATGGTTCTGTTTTTAAGCCTTACAGTGTTATTTCATCGTTTCCTGTCACTTTAGAAGGTAAGACAATCCAAGTTGAAGTGGAAGTTTTCGATGCTCCCTTAGATTATAATCTTCTTCTTGGTCATAGCTGGGTAGATTCTATGCGCGTTGTTGTGTCAACACTTTTCCATGTTGTACGATTTCCTCACCAAGGAAAAGTTGTTACGGTTGATCAACTTTCCTTCTTTAATTCTGATACTCGTACTGGCAATGTACCGTTTATAGCTAAAACCCCGTCGGGTTACGAGAATGTCGGTGTTGGTCTTATAAAGGACTCTACATTAATGGGCACTTTCCCCATTCCTCCACCACCTGATATTCCACGCCCGTCAGTTGCTTCAATTAATATGATATCCGCTGTACCTCATGAACTTCTTGTGTCTTTTGACCCTTGGATAGTCCCTGATCCAAGAGATCGTCCTCGTTTCGGCGACGTCATGCCGTTAAGTCCGGTTGAATCGGCTTATCAAGCCATTCAATCGGCAACCCCTTCTTTACCCTCTCTTGAGGAGTTGTCTCCCGATCCTTTCCATGTCATCTTTCCCACTGACGAGATGATCATGTCCATCATGGCTGATACACCTTGGGACAATGGGCATCATCGTTCCATACTGTTTCTGGAACAACACACTCTGGAGAATTACCAGCGGATTTCGACTCCGTCGACCATTGTTGTCATATCGACTGTTCCCGTAACTTCACACGATGTGTTTTCCAAAGGGAACCTCAGTAATATATCTCCCACGATTCCCATTGATATATCAGTTAAACCTGGGATAGTTGAAAATGTTCACATTGGAGCTTCGTGTTCTCCAGAGGAAATTGTCACTTATACTTCCCTGTTTAAAGAATTTCGTGATATCTTTGCCTGGAGTTACGAAGAGATGCTGGGTATCAACCCTTCTATTGTTGTGCATGAGATAAAAACTTACTCCAGAGCTAAACCTGTCCGGCAGCGCCTCCGTCCTGTCCATCCACGTAAAGCGACAACTATTAAACTCGAAGTTGAAAAACTTATTAAAGCTGGTTTTATTTATCCCGTGGCTTTGACAGAATGGGTTTCCAACCCCGTACCGATTGATAAGAAAGGTGGCAGTATATTTGTTTGTGTTGATTATCGGGATATTAACAAAGCTTGTCCGAAAGACAACTTTCCAACCCCGTTCGTCGACCAGATAGTCGATGACTGTGCCGGCAGTGAAATATTTTCCCTCATGGATGGATTCTCCGGCTATAATCAGATTAACATCGCTCCTGAGGACCAACATAAAACCACTTTTATTTGTCCTTGGGGTACTTTCGCCTATAGAAAACTTCCCTTCGGTCTGAAGAACGCAGGTGCAACGTTTCAGCGTGCCATGTCTTATGTGTTTCACGATATAAAGCATATTGTTCAACCTTATTTGGATGATTTTCCGGCTCATTCTTTACGCCGAGTCGATCACCCCGATCATCTCCCAGAAATTTTCGTTCATTGTCGGTTCTATTGCATTCGTCTAAACCCTCATAAATGTGTCTTTTGCATAGATTCTGGCCGTCTTCTCGGTTTCATTGTTTCACATCAAGGGATCCAAGTAGATCCTATTAAGGTTGAGGCGATTCTCAATCTTCCTCCTCCTTCTTCACCGCGCCAGTTACAAAGTTTGCAGGGGAAAGCAAACTTTCTTCGTCATTTCATCCCTAATTACGTTGAGATTACTCGCGGTTTTACAAGGCTACTAAAGAAAGGTTCTGAGTTTGTCTGGGATACCGTATCCAACAACGCTTTTGAGGCTTTGAGGTTGTCTCTCACGAAAGCTCCACTTCTTTTCCCTCCTAATTATAGTCGGGATTACTTTCTTTATCTTGCCGCCTCCGAGTATACTATCGGCATGGTTCTCGTTCAAGAGGATGATGCACACGATGAACATGTTATATATTACTTGATTCGAAGTCTTACTTCAACTGAAATCAAGTACCAACATGTTGAAAAACTGGCTTTGGCTGCTGTTCAAGCGGTTCAATGTTTTCGCCATTATATTCTCTCCAGGAAAACTACAGTGATTTCACATTGTAACCCCATGCAACATATTTTGACACGTCAATTGCTGGGGGGAAAGTACTCCAAGTGGATTGTCATTCTCCAGGAGTTCGACTTGGAATTCGATCGCGCCACGTCAAAGAAATCCTTAGTTTTTGCTGAGTTAATTTGTGATTTTCCCCACTCTGCCACGGAAAATGTAGCAGTCGATTCATTACCTGATGAATCACTTTTCCTTATCAACACCGATGATATTTGGTATGGATATATCATTATATATCTCCAGACTCAGACTTTCCGGCCTGCTTTGTTTAGAAATGAACGACGTCGCATCCATTATCAAGCACGTCAATATATTATCCTTGGAGATACTCTTTACCGTCGAGGCATTGACTCTGTTTTTCGACGTTGTTTGACTTTTGACGAAGCCGAGAAAGCTTTGAATGACTGCCATTCTAGAGCATGTGGTGGTCATATGTCTGGGTATGCTACTGCCCAGAAGATCTTACGCGCGGGATATTTTTGGCCTTCCTTGTTCAATGACTGCATTACTGCTGTTCAGAAGTGCCATGCCTGCCAAACCTACAATCAGAAAATTTGGTCACATCCTGCTCCCCTTCATCCTGTGGTCTCAGTTGGTCCTTTTGCAAAATGGGGCATTGATTTCATGACATGTCACCCTCACTCGGCTGAGGGGAATGGTTACATTATTGTAGCTGTTGATTACTTTACAAAGTGGGCCAAGGCGATGCCAACATTCGATAATACTGGGAAGACTGCAACGTTATTTCTTTTCAACCATGTCATAACTCGTTTTTGTGTTCCTCAGGCTATCGTTACCAATCACGGTAGTCATTTTAGGAATTATATGATGTCTGAACTTACGGAAAAGTTGGGTCTTCGTCACGATAGCTCAACACCCTATTATCCGCAGGCTAATGGCCAAGTCGAAGCAATCAATAAGGTTCTTATAACTATGATTCAACGGATGATAGGAATACATAAAACCAGCTGGCACACGATGTTGTTTTTGGCATTGTGGGCATATCAGACATCTGTTAAATCCGCTACGGGATTTACGCCCTTTCGATTAGTTTATGGCATGGAAGCCATTCTGCCAATAGAATGTGAGATACCTTCCCTGAAGCTAGCTGTCGAACTCTTACCCAATACTTCTGCTGAAGAGGAACGTCTGTTGTATATAATGCGATTAGACGAGACCCGACATGATGCCACTCTAGTAATAGAAGCCCAAAAGAAACGCGTCAAGGAACAGTATGACAAGCATGTCAAGCCTCGCGTTTTATCTGAAGGTGATCTTCTTCTTCTGTACGAACAAGATAAAGATGTCCTAGGAGCTGGGAAATTCGAACCGATGTGGCATGGTCCCTACATTGTTAACAAAGTTTTGGAAAAAGGAGCATATGAGCTAGTTGATTACGACGGTATACCTTTGAGTGAACCCAGAAATGGGTTATACTTGAATAAGTACTATGCATAAGTCATTTGTGCACAAGTACTTGTATTTTATGTATCATACTGTGTGTGTGTTAATTTATTTTTCTTTTGACGTTATCTGGTCTCTGCCCTTACGTGACGTTGTGTTTGATTTCCAGATGTCAGAGTATTCGCTACCTTATATTGGCTTCGCTGATGGAGCTAGCTGTAGTACTCGGAACTTAGCTTCCATTGCGTGGGCAATCTATGCCCCAACAAACGAGCTCATATCTTTATGAGGTGTATGTCTTGGCCGAGCAACCAACAACATTGCGGAGTATAAAACCGTAATTGAGTTATTGGTCGATGCTATCTCACTTGGAATTCGTCACTTGGTTGTGCAACTCGACTCACAGCTGGTAGTACGACAGCTAAGTAATATCTATTCTATTCGAAGTCCTACTTTATTAAGAGTGTATTTGTGAATTCGCCTCTTGGAACGATATTTTGATCACATTGAATATCAACATATTCTTAGATGTCTTAATTCATTAACAGATGCATTGACAAATTATGTACTGGACAAACATTTGAACAATTTATAAATCAAACACATTACAATTCACATGATGTAAAGTAAGCCGGTAGACACCGTCTGTATATATATAACGATCACAAAAGTTTGTTTTTACAAAATGTTTGTCTGAAGACCAAAATATAAAAAATTGAAGCTCCTAGCTTCTACATAGTGATGTCACGGATGACGTTCACGGTAACACACTACTTCCCTAGCTACCCTGCGGAGTAGTCGGGCCATGGCTACTGAAACTCCTACAGTATGACGCTGATCGCATCGTGGAACCTCTTCCAGAGTCATGTATGGAATGTCTACGGTCAGGCCTTCTAGGTTCTGCTCCACGATATGGTAATCCTCGACATACTGTGGTAATACTGCTGCTGCTTCTCCTCGTCGCTGGATAGGAGAACTGCCGGCAGGTCTATAAGGTCCAACATCTATGTTGCCAACAAAAGATTTTGTGTTAGTCTTTGGATGAGTATATGAAAACAAAAACATTTAAATATGTTAAAAATACAAAAACATTTAAAAAGAGAAAATTTGTGTACTTCTTACCGAGGTCTCCCCACTGTGCGTCCTCAGGTAGAGCTAGATATGGATCTCCTTGAAAATCCAAGCCGACATATGCATAGTCGTCGACCATCAGCATCTGGGTTTGCAACCAGTCAAAGAAAATATCGTCCTATTTGACGATTGGTCCTGCCACATGTCGGGCCATGAGTCGACACCATCGTAACATCCTTGGATCCCTGGGACCCAGAAAGTGCCACTCAGCCTGTAGTCTAAACACGGGAACCCTCTCACATAAGAAGGACACTAACAAAGATCCATATCCAAATTGTTTCAGATCTCCACGCCTGCACTTGGTCAGTTGTTTTTTGATACTGCACAATACTGCATCAGCCCAGTTAAATACTCGGGGTTCAATACACTCGATGGCGTACTGGAAATAACTCTACAATGCCATATGTGGAGTGGCACTTCCAGCCATCCAAGCAATCGTGAAGAGAATGGTGCGGAGAGTCAAGTCAATTACTCCCCAGATTGCCACTTTCCCTTTCTTTCTTTCGGCCTCGGGTACACAATATTGGTTGTAGTATTCACTCATTGTCAAACCGCCCCTTCTGCTGCCGGTCAGACTGACATAGGATCCACGTCTAGATAATCCGGTCAAGAAATATATGTCCTCAATGTCAATAGCTAATGTGTGAGCTCCCACAGTGAAAACTTGCTGGTCCAGATCCCACATTCGGACTAAGTGTTCCAGTAATCGAACTTGGGCTCTCATGCCCAGGATACGGAAGTATTTTAAGAGACCACAGTATCTTAGTGCAGCTATGGTGGGAGGGTGATTTTCGGCGTTTGTGTTATCCTCCTCGTGTTCCTGTTCTCGCCACTCAAGCACCATACTTGTGGCTATTAACCTGCATAAGAAACATATAAACAGGGTTAATGATCCTATACATGAAATAAATTTTTCTATTGGCTAAACATTTTAAAAACTTTTTGAGTTCTGCGCTACTCGCAGGTTCCCTACTACGCACAATGCGAACTTCTCACAGGCGCCTTAAGGCCCACCTGCGAGAATGAGTCATTTTCGCAGGTCCCGTATGGGCCACCTGCGAGAATGAGTCATTTTCGCAGGTCCCGTATGGGCCACCTGCGAGAATGACTCCACGCAAATAGGGTTCAAAAAACTAACTTAAAACTGAACGTTTAACCAATGAAATCAATTTTTTAAACCATGAAAAGATCAGGAATGGACAACTTACCAAAATGCTGCTGATGGCTCGTTGAATGATCGCCCGCAGCTCTCGGAAATCGACACTGAATGCAGAGGGTAAAATGAGGGTTTTTTGAACTCAATGGTAAAAGTGTGAAATGGTATGGTGAATTTAGTTATTCATTCTTTTTAATTACTTTTTACTATATCAAATGTGGGTTTTTTATGTTTATTTATTATTTAACCCTAATCACTAATCAAAAAATGAGTGAAGTGACTTGCAGGTATGAAACATGGATGATTATGGACAATTTTTTCTATGGTGTGGTGTGATTTTGATTGTTTGTCATGGTTTTGACATAAAACCTCGAGCGCCTTTTGTCCGTTCTTGCGCTTGTGAAAAACATAAGAACGTGATCGAGCGTTGTTTTATCTCTTTTTCGGGCTCGCTGTGGTTATACGAAAAAGGAACCCCCCTGGAGTTATCTTTAAGCTCTTTTCAGACTCTCTAAACAGGAAAATATTGCCGAGCGATCTTGCTATTTTCACGCTCGTTAAAGTGTTTGAAGTATGCGTCCTTCGAGCTATAGTTTAACCCTTTTTCGGTCTCGTTGGACTACTGTACGAAAAAGGAACTAAGAGAGTTCTCTTTTAAGTGTTTTTCCAAACTCTATAATCCTGAAAAACCTTCGAGTTTACTATCTCTGGACTCGTTAAATAAACATTGACAGACCCGTAATGGGACCGAACCACTCCTTCCTAGGGTTCGTTAAAAATACTCCGAGGGACTCGTTCGAAGGATGAGCTTATATCAACAAGCATATGTGATCCTCTTCAAGCTTGCGAAAAAATAAAGAGGTACTTGCCAGAAATGGTGGGGGAAAATTTGGGAAAGGGATATGTTTCATCGTTTAATTGATTGGCAGTAAGTGTCGCTCTTGAACATGACACCCCCTATTCATCATTTGAAGCCGGTTTGGGAAATCCATTTTTCTCTCGTTCGATTTGCTACAAGATCATTTCCTGTGTCGTCTTTGAGTCAATGCTTCCAAATCATTGGTCGTGTCATTCATATGTTCAAGAGAAGTCTATCTGAAACCTATATTGAGTCGGCCATCTAGAGTTATCCATTCTCTCCGTGTCGGCCTTCCCTGTGTCCAAAGTCCAATGGTTACATGCTCTGTTTCAACATCAAACTCTGTTATTCATTTCGTGTCATTGATGGGGGATACATTAATGCCCCCCTGTGATGATTTTTGTTCCATCGACTTCAACACATTATCCAGAATCAAGACTCAGAAATTATTCAGTACCTTGGAGCTTGCATGCCTCAATGGCAAGTTTCCTCGCTTTCAACAGTGGGTTTACATCACTGACCCCTGATCGAAAGATTCTGTCGGATGTTCGACATCAACTCATTTATTCACAGTCAATGGATTGTACTTTGGTACCTTGGGAGTCATTGACATCAATGGTGATTTCCCTCGCACTTGTTAACGGTTACATCAATGGTCGGTAATCAAGTGGTTTCTACCATGTTCGACTTCGACACATGTAATCACATAGTTAGATTCGTACTTTGGGCGACGAGATTGAAGACCCTGGATATTGTCTTTATGATCCAGGTTGCGATGGAGTATGTATAATTTGCGACACATAGATCCACTGTGTATGTTTCGTGGCTATGTTGTCTTGATTGAAAATTTGTCGCATAGATCCACAGTGTATTCAGGTGGCTATGCTATATTATGACAGCATGGATCCACAGTGTATGATTGGTGGCCATGACCTTTGTTTATGATGTCGTCAGTCTGTGATCTGAGTATGGGAATGCCTACCTCATAATTGATATACATGATATTCTGCCAATGCTTGGATGTTTGCAGGTTTCCGATTAGGTGTGCTCTTGGTTCTTGACACACACATGCAGCTTACAAAGTCTATCGACTGTCACTGGTTCCAATCTCAAACTTTCGGGGGGCATTCTGTTATCCATAATTTTGGTTGTCATGATGAAGTGATGATGATGGAGAAATCAGGCTCTTCACTAAGACACTTTCCTGAGAAAAGTTACATTTGTCTGCTTCCATAAATCATGTTTTTAAGGGAAGTTCGCAGGCTACCTATATATTTGCCTGCGAGAATCCATGATTCTCGTAGGCTGCATTAAGCTGGAGTGCGAGGGGTTCGCATTGTACCTAACTCTCAGGGTGCGAACATCTTCCAAAGGAAGGAAAAAGATAAAATTTCGAACCTTCTAAAAGGGGATCTTCTAGAAGGATGAGTTGGCATTCGAATGGTTGTCAAATATTGGTTTTCCTGATATCTTGGGATCATTCCTATCCAAGTAACTAATCTATACTCTCCTATATATTGAGGGGAATGCTCATGGAAAAGTTTAGAAGCAAACTAGCAAGAGATTGATTGGAGAACTAATAGGATATTGTATGAAGGACTGATGCTACAGCAGCTAGAGGCACCAGCAAGGTCATCAAAAGTGGTTGATTTTCTTCATGCATGAGCAAGTGTGTGTGTCAGAGCTAGGAGCCATTGAAAGGAGATCTACAACATCAAGGCTCAGGTTGTAAGTTTCACTTTCTATCAATTTAATACAGTAATGTGTCCCTTTCCCATAAAAATGATGTCACTTTATTACATAATTCCTTGATCATATGTATAGATCAGTTATTGAATATATTGATTTGCTTTCACTTCGATTGGTTTGTACTGTTGTGATTTGAACGGCACAAGAGCATCAGAGAGAAGATTGGAACAACAGAGACCCAAGGAAGAATTCATAAGGTATGTCTATGACCCTTGCCTCTTAGTTCATTCAACATGCTAAATCTAGGGAAAGAGTATCATTCTGTCCTATTTTGTTCTAGATCCAGGTGGATCTAGGGAGATTGGTTTGTGTCCGCACTTACGGATTTATCCTGAAACAGTCTAACAAGGAAGATAAAGTGCCTCTTTATTCTCACCCAAGTGACCAAAAGAGCCGAATAATAACCAAATATCTTGGTAACCCATTTCTATTAATCCATGGATGAAATGAATTGTTCTAAAAAATGCATAAGGCTATGGTGATAAATTTTAATTTGGAAGTGATTCTCCAACAAATAAGGATGCACAAGATCCATTGCATGTAGAATAGAGAACATTTTCTTTTCATAGGTGTATTGGCCCAAATATACCATCAAATTTTGTTTACTAGTGAAATCCAAAGGTCTATAATCTTGCATGAGGACTGCCCCAATGTCTTTCCCTAAACCATCAAATAAAAAATCTTTGTGAAGTCAAGCAGTGCCAGAATAAGAGTCGTGCAGATAGCTTTTTTCAAGGTTTGGAAGGATTGATAAACTTCCAGAATCCAACTGAAATCATTCTTTTTAAGAAGAGCAGTGAAAGGAGATACAATTTTACCATAATTTTGAACAAACTTGCAATAATTTTCTGTTAAACCTAGGAAAACAAATAAAATTTTAAGAGTTTTATAAGGGTGAGGCCAATCCTTGATAGCTTCATTTTTCTTAGGATCCACATGTACACCATCCTTTCCAACAATATGACCCATGCACCCAACTTCAATGTCTCTAAAATAACATTTAGATTATTTGAGAAACATTTGGTGGTGAGACAGTTGTTGTAGGAATTGATCCACATGGGAAAGATGGGCTTACCAAGTTTTACTATATACGAGGATATCATCAAAGAAAACTAAGAAAAAATAATGAAGGAAAGGAAGAAATACATGACTCATGAGACTTTGAAAAGTGGAAGGTGCATTACACAGGCCGAAGGGAATGACCAAGAACTCATAGTGACCCTCATGATTTTGAAAGGAAGTCTTGGCAATGTATTCCTCTTTCATATGTATCTGGCGGTAGCCAGAATGGATATCAAGTTTGGTAAAGTATTGAGCACCACTCAACTCATAAAAAGGTCATAAAAGACAAAAATGAGAAATTTGTCTTTGATTGTAATTTTGTTGAGGGTGTGAAATTTAGGACACATGCGCCAAGTGACTTTTTTACTGAGTACCATGACTACAATAGAATAATAAGCGTTTTAACTAGGAAGTATAACACACACTTCTAGAAATTGTTGAACAATTTTCTCAATTTATTTTTTCTTGGAAAATGGACGACAATAAGGGAGAACATTGGGAAGAATATTCCCTTGGACTAGGGGAATGGAATGATCATGGGAACCATGGGAAGGGGGGAGTCCATGGGGAGTTTTAAAAATGTATTAGTGTTGGGAGAGTATTGATTGGAGGTCAGGATTCACAAAGGGTGTATCAACTTCTTGAATGGAATGGAGAGGGAAGTAATACCAGAATGACCTTTTTTTAGTATATTTTCCATTCAATGGGAATTGATGATCTTAGGGGAGATTGATATGATGACTTGGAACTTATACCATTGTCCATCTTATTGGAACTGCATGGTTAAGTCCCTAAAATCCATGGTAACGTTTTCGAGTGTGTGTAAGAATTCAACACCAAGAACAATGTCACAACCACCCATGTCAATAGAAAACATATGAGATTTTAGGTGGCACTGACCAATGTATAGGAACACATTTTCACAACACCCCCCACATTTCACGGAATCTCCATTTGCAATCATGATTTGAAGTTTTTTTATTGAAAATATATAGAACATGGTCTCTTGATAAATGTGGTGATGGATAAAATTATGGATGCTTCCATTATTGACTAGGATAATGAATTTCCTATGATTATTGTAGCCAATTAATTTAAGGGTTTGGGGAGTAGAAAAAATAGTGATGACATTCAGTGAGATAAGTAATTCAATTTATTATGGTTCATGGGGAGAGGTATGATAATATGCTTGGGGTGGATCTTCAACATGGGTAACATCAACATCTTCATCAGAAACATCATTAGAAATGACCATAAAAATATTATGTTCCTTACTCTTGTGCATCAGAAAATATTTTTCATCACAATTATAGAAAATACCCTTAAGTTGGCATTCAACTATTTATGCCCAGGTTAATTTCTATATTTTGAGAAGAGTGACAAGAGGGGTGGGATTGGTGGGTCTAGATTGTGGAATAAAGTAGGGTTTTCTACTTTTGGAAGAGACTACATATTGTTATTACTTATGACACTAAGTAGATTCCAATGAAGTCTGGGGGTGAGCCATTAGGACATGGGATCATATGTGATCCTTGTGGCCACTAACAAACAATTCCTAGAAGAAGGAATTATATAGGCCATCCATTTTGAAATCCAATCACTGAAAGGAAATGATATAGAATTCCTTTGTGCCAGACTATTTTAGCTTGTTCAAATGGACCAAATGGTGTTTGTTGGTGTCAAATCATTCATAAATATATACAATAAACTGTGTCCAAGAAACATATCCTTGGTGTGAATTTTTACGTCATTGACACCATTACCATCCTTCATGATACAAATAAAGGACACCATAATAAAGTTTGGCCAAATAATAAATAATTTCATGCAAGGATAAATAATGTTCCCTTTGAGTGACCCATACCATAGGATCCAAGCCATCAAATCCATTCACCTCAACTTTAGGAAGACACAGTTCATGATGAAGGTGGTTGGAATGAAAATCTTGGGATGGGAGGAGTCAACGTCTTCATGGTAGTAAGGATTTTGATAGGAGGTATGGTTCGGGCATTGTCTCATCTATTTGGTGATTTTGGCTTTAAGAGAGTCAAAGAAACCATTGATGGATTCATATTGGTGATTGAGGTTCTCAAATTTGGAATTGAGGGAACCAATGTTGAAATTGATGTCTTGGATTTTACTCTTGTTCTAGTTTTTTTTGGTGATCAAGGAAGTGATTTCTTGGTTGCGGGAGAGAGCCATTTGTGAAGAAGAAAAAAGTGAGCAGGTGGGTCCACACAGAAAATGGTTTATAGGTGAGGGGTAACACTATAATTAGGGAAAAGAGAGAAATCTAGTGGGATAGGTCCCAAATAAGGGTTTCGGGAAGGGTGAGTGAGTCCATAGAAAAAAAAGGATTACAAATGATAGGTACTACTACAAGCAAGGAGAAGAGAGGAATCCAATGGGATAGGTCCCAATTAAGAGTCTCGTTGGGACCACTATTCTCTCTCTCTCTCTCTCTCTCTCTCTCTCTCTCTCTCCCCTATGGAGTTATAATCCATCCTTAGGAATACTACAGAGATGAAATTCCAAAATTGTTCACAAGGAAAATTAGGTAGGAATTTCACAACCTAGATGTAGGAGGTATGATTGTGTTGTTTTGTTCTGTTTTGTTCCAGGAACATGGGTTATGGTTTTCAAAGTTCCTAGAAATAATTTTTTTCCCTATGCTATATCTATTTGATATATATGTGGCAACGAATAATAGTACTCAACCCAATATCTAAGGGAACCAACTAAGGAGGCTCAACCATACCCTTAGCCATACTACCCGCTTACCCATGTATTAGAGTCCATTATTCCTAAGTGTTGTTCTCGTTTCCAATATAGTAGTCAGGTGGTAAATAGGCTGATATATAGCTATTTTCATGAGGCCTATGGGACTCCCTATATACCCTAAGGTATGTGGGAGTGATGGTCATAAATATGTGCTATCTGATGTGGTAATACTCAAATGGGTACCAATATGGGTTAGAGAGGTTTTCAACTAGGTGAAATAGTGGTTTCAAGTAACCCATGAAACCGTCTGTATTTCTTGCATGTAGTCCTCCCCAACTGTAGTTTTACCTACCAAATGAAACATATTTTTTCTTTAAAGATATCGATAGTACACGTGTCTAACCTAAAAAAAATTGACCCAATTTTTTTACAAAGGAAAGTTCTTTGATACCACTTATAAGGTACCAAATATATTATACAAGCATAACAAAATAACTTCGATGAATTACTAGAAAAACTAGAAAATGTTAGAAAAACAGGATCGGGGAGAAATACAATAAAAAAAAATGCAGAAATAAAACACAGAAGATACAAAATATAATAGAGACACATATCTATGTGGTGCACCTAGTGCGGGCTACGTCCACTAGAGAAATTGCCAGGTCCTTCCTTTATTATTATCCAACAAATGAAGGGATATAACCTACAACACACATGTTGTAACTTCCTCTTATTTCTCTCACAATCTCCTCACTCAGAATATAATATTCACAATGATACATAGCCACAATACATTTCCATCATAAAATAGGGTTTTCATCTACGAAAAAAAACCTTAACATAACTTCTACCATCAGATATGTGACCTTATAATGAATGATCCATATTTACTATGAAATTACAATATACATTTAAAAGGAAAAAATTCCTTCCCACAATGGGAAATGATGTCCCTCAAACCCCCATGGAGGGCCCTCTTTCTCTCGAACCCCCCAGCCGGGGGGATGGCCCCCCCAGACCCTGCAGGAGGGGCAAGCCCCCCCTGCACTCCCCCACGTGGAGGCATGTGAATTATTTTGGGGTGTAAATTCTTCATGGGGTATAAAAATAGTTAAAAAAAAAAACCTTTGAATCAGGAAGATAATCAGGATCCACAACCAACAATCTCCCACTTGGATATTGATCTCAACAACTCCATTGTTGTTGTTGTTTATTAAGGTTGGTTGTCATTGATGTCAAACCTTGAAGAAAGCCCTGTAGCATAGAGGTTTGGGTAATGAACCCAAATTTTTTTAATGTAAATATGACTCATTATTGTCTTGTCATGGTTTATAAGAAGTAAATATGGATGAACTCTGAAGTGGTCCCCTTATGGTGAAAGCCCTCACGGGAAGATGCTTTGTGGAGTGAGAGAACCCATGATTAATTGTGGAATAATTAGATGAAGGAGAGTGAATTTGTTAGTGAAACTATCCTATATGCATATTTCTTGTCACACCATTTTTGGTGGTATGTGGAACGTCACATAACTCCTCACGGTTAGAGAGTTATGGCCATGTGAAGTTGGAGAACCCAAGATTGGGTAATGGACCCAAGTTTGTTTGATGGATAATGGTATGCGTTTTGATATATTTTCAGGTAATACTATTCTATATGGATAGTACATATCATGACAGTTCTATTGGTATGTGGAACATCACATAACTCCTCACGGTTTGAGAGTTATGACCTTACGAAGTTGGAGGACCCACATATGTTGGCTTGCAGCCCCAAAAGGGCAAAGTAGTCAAAGTGGTTTAAGAAATTTTAGAAGGTAAATAATAAAGTGAAGTGATGAGTGTAATATAATTCAAAGTGAATACAAAATAAATTATTTAATGGATAAATTAGAAGTGGGTTAACCCTAAAATAAGGAAAGTGGGCAAAGTGACCTAGAAGATGTTTTTAAGGAAGCTACTTGGAGAGTATAAATAAGAGGCAAGGCTCTCTCATTTTAATAAAAAATGAGAATATTGAATACCTATAGGTATCTAAGGTAACCAAAGTATATCTAGGCTTAAATTCTGAGGGAAGGTGAAGAAAATAAGGCCAGAATTCAAGGAAGGATAAATTCTTTTGATGATGCTTTCTAAGGTATGTTATTTACAGGTCATCTCACCATTTTCGCAATAACGTTTTTTCTAGAATTATTCGGACCTTGAAATTTATATTCCAATGATGAAACATATCCAAGTATCTGTGGTAACAAATTCATCTTTTGGTTCGTTGTATTTTTGGATATACACTCTGTGGAAAATAGGATTTGTGGCTAGTCTTGAAACTAGTCAAAAACAGGTGTTTCGGGTAAAAACGTCATAACTTATTCATAATAGATCCAAATTCAGTAAGACCAAATGTGTTGGTTAGAGTACAATATTCAGTATCCTTTATAATAATTTCTGATTGATTAAAAAAATATTCCGTGAGGGGCACTCTCTACAAGATCTCTCTCTAGAATAAGACAAAATTCAGCAAGGTATGCCATTTTTGTCATAAGTCATTTTCTAAGAGGTTCCAAGTAGTGACAACAAGAGGAATTGCATAAAACACACTGAAGAACATTATTTATAATTTTCATATCTTTATTCATTACAGGTACAAAGTTATGATCATTTCAAGTTAGGGTTGTTGACTAATCCAAAACTAGTCATGTGAGACTAAAGAAAAGTTTGATGAAGATGATAGTCTCTTGTTGTCAAAGTTAAGGAAGGTTTGTAGGTATGTGATCATATAAACTAGGTCTATTACAAAGTTACAAATCATATTTTGATGATGAAATTGATGAGGGATTTTGGTTAAGGTGCATGTTGGGTACATGGTTGAGACAAGTAGTTGATGAGGTGGCACATACATGAGGTGTATAGTTGATGATGTTGGTACATATTAATTAGTCATAGTTGATGAGTAGTTGACACATGATTGGTACATACTTGGTACATGGTTGGATGCACGTGTTTATGGTACAGGTTGATTACAGGTTGTTTGGTGCAAGTTGGTGCACTTGTTTAAGGTACAGGTTGGTGCATGGTTGATGCACTTGTTCATAGTACAGGTTGATTACAGGTTGAGGTATAGGTTGATGAATGGTTGATGCATGGTTCAGGTTTATTGGTACAGGTTTACAGTAGTATATCTCATAGTGATAGTGTGAAAGTGGTTCCATCATTCTACTTCTACATCAGGGCGGTTGGACGGGGCAAGGACAAGTGGTTGTAGCCACCTTCTAGTTGTAGCTAGAGAACATAGGGGGTTGTAGCCTCCTTCTGGTTGGAGCCAGAGAATTTGGGAGTTGGATCTTCCCTCAGGTTGTAGTCTGAGAAACTAGGGGGTTGGAGCCTCCTTCTAGTTGCAGCTGGAAAACAAAGGAAGTTGGTGCTTCCAATGAATGTAATTCTTCAATACATATAAGAAAAATCATTCTATGGTTTTCTCCCACTTCGGGTTTCCACGTAAAACACTAGTGTACTATGTATGTGTAATATTGTTCATTTGTTCATTGCTCATTATTGGATGAAAATTCTACATTGATATAACACTTGGATTATTTGGTTTAAAAAGGATTATAATTTCTCTATTACTGATTCATCCCCCCTCTCAGTAATCCAACAGTTGTATATGTTGGATGATGATCCTTCTTGGAACAAGAAAATTTATCATCTTCACCTTCATGCTTGAAGACCAAATGAAACTTAGAAGGAACTCAATTTCTCCCTAGTTACTCCCTTTGTTAACATGTCTACAAGATTTGTCTAGTGTGTATCTTTTACAACTTCCAATATCCATCTTCCAAAATGGATCGTATGAAATGGTACCTCAAATGTATATTCTTATTCTTCTAATGGAGGACTGAGTTCTTTGCATGATGAATGACACTCTCGATGTCACAACAAACTTCTATTCTCTTGCTTCTTTCCCAATTCCTCCATAAACCTCTGTAACCGAATCAT
This sequence comes from Picea engelmannii, assembly GCA_009831015.1. Taxonomy (NCBI): domain Eukaryota; kingdom Viridiplantae; phylum Streptophyta; class Pinopsida; order Pinales; family Pinaceae; genus Picea; species Picea engelmannii. The sequence goes on along the minus strand of ML784903.1, from coordinate 445,300 downwards.
CTATTTACTAACTTTTGTAGAATCAACATACTCTGCCTTTGTTTTTGAAAGTGCAACAAACTTTTGTTGTTTTGAAATCCAAGTTATTGTTGTTCCATCTATAGTAAAAACATACCCTGTGGTCCTCCTCCTGCTTATCACCTCCCATATCTGAATCAACATATCCCTGTAGAATAGTGCCTGAACCTCCAAAACATAATGCATGAGTATAAATACATCTCAAATACCTTAGAATCCACTTTAATTCCTCCCAATGTTCTTTACCTATATTGTTCATATACTTGCTCACAACTCCCACTACATGTGCAATATCTGGTCTTGTGAAAACCATCACATACATCAAGATGCCAAATGTTGATGAATAAGGGACCCTGGACATGTATTCTATCTCTTTATGTGTCTTGGGATACATTTCCTTATTTAATTTGAAATGGATGGCCAAAGGTGTACTAACTAGTTTTTCATTCTTCATTCTAAACCTCTCCAACACCTTTTGTATGTACTCACCCTGAGACAATGTCAATTTGCGATTTTTCCTATCTCTTGTTATTCTCATACCAAGGATTTTATTTGTTTCACCCAAATACTTCATTGCAAATGAATTAGATAATTTCTTCTTGAGCACATTTATATGCAGCATATTAGACCCTGCAACAAGAATTTCATCTACATACAATACCAAGATTTTCATTTTCTATCTTTTTAAAAATAAACACAGTGATCAGAATGACATCTTCTATAATCTTGTTCTATCATAAACCTATCAAAATTAAAATACCACTGCCTTTGAGCTTTCTTTAGGCCATACAATCTATTCTTCAACCTGCATACCAAATTTCCCTTCCCTTTGACCTCATACCCTTGTGGTTGTTGCATATAAATATCTTCATCCAAATCCCCATGGAGAAAAGTTGCTTTTACATATAACTATTCAATATGTAAATATTCTACTACCATAAGACTTAAAATAGTCCTAATTGAAGTCATTTTAACAACATGAGAAAATATCTCATCAAAATATATACATTTCTTTTGTGCAAACCCCTTTACAACAAGTCTAGCCTTGTACCGCTTTTTGCCTCCATCTTCTTCCTTCAAATTTTAAACCCATTTATTTTGTAATTCTCTTTTTCCTGCAGGGAACTGAACCAGATACCAAGTCTGGTTATTTACCAGGGAATCCATTTCCTCTTTCATTCCTTTCTCCCACCTCTTTTTAGTGTCTACCTGCATTGCCTCTTCATAACATTCTAGTTCACCATAATCAGTCAATGATAAATAATACAATGAAGGAGAGTATTTTTCAATGGGTCTACTTAACCTGGTAGATCTTCTAATAACACTTGCAGGAGTTTGAGGTACTTGTTTCTCTTGTTGTTGTACATTTTTATTTTTTAGTACCTTTGGAATTTCTTCTTCAGTAATCTCATCAAGCACTGTGTATTCTGGATTTTCTTTTTCCTGTTTCTTTCCCTGCAACTGATCTTTGTACATGACCTTATCATTGAATATGACATATTTACTCCTAATGATTTTGTGATTTTCATAATCCCATAAGCGATAACCAAAATCATTAACACCGTATCCAGTAAAGGTACACTTCTTGGATTTTGCCTCAAGATTTTTTCTATTTTCTTAATCAATATGGAAAAATGCTTCACAACCAATTTTTTTCAAAAAAGAATAGTTTACCTTTTTACATGTCCATGCCTCCTCTAGAATTCCACCATCAAAAGAGATTGAAGGTCCTTTTTTTATTAAGTAAACATCAATATCTACAACATCTGTCCAAAACTATAAGGGTAGACCAACATGCAATCTCATTCTCCTTGCACGCTCCATGATTGTCCTGTTCATCCTTTCTGACACACCATTTTCTTGTGGTTTTCCTAGAACTGTCTTCTCTCTATGAATCTCATGGTATAAGTAGTAATCATCAAACTCCTTGTTGCAATATTCACATCCATTGTATGATCTGAGACACTTCAACCTTTTTCCTGTCTCATTGTTGACACAGGGGCAGATGCAAGGTTCAAATCTAAGAGTGTACCAACAAGCCCTAAGTATTGGCCCTTTCAGCAACACCTACGAGGCAGATGTAGTATCACCCGAAGTAGCTATAGGGGGTTGCAGGACACAGGTGTCTGCAACTAGAGGAAATGCAAAGTGGCTTCACAACAACAAAAACAACACACAATCACTTAGGTTTTCTTTATCTTCCTTAAACCTAATGCGCAGGTTATATATCAGATCTAATGAAATATCACAATAGCAACATATCAAATGACAAAGAACACAACATCAATCACACATAACAAAAGATATACGTGGTTCACCCTCTCCCTAGGGCTACATCCACATAACTATTCTTTAATATATATTAACATGGAAGTATACAGTTCTTATCTACACTCTTAGCTAGCAGATCTTCCTGTCTCCTCTCTCTTTCTCCCCTCTCCTTGTGCACCCAACTGCAGGGTTGATCTTCGCACCCAGCTAAATATCTTACAATACCAGAAGGCTCTCGTACTCAACACTTCTCTCTCAAAAAATAATACTCACTCGATCACTCAACAATAATGAACTCTCAACTAACTTAGCACCCACCCATCCCAGGTCATTTAGACCTTTATTTATACATTACAATCACTCACCGACATCCTTAGTTCGAGAACTAAGTGTCAAAATGCTATATGCCAAAACCCTAGGTGTCTAAAACACTAGGTCAACTTGACCCACGTTTTCAAGGCTTCGCCAACTTGTCTTTCCTTCCTTCTCGTGCGGTGCTCCAAAGCATCCAACGATGGATTTTTCTACTTGTTGAGTTGTCCATGATCCATCTTCCTTGTTGATCTATCATCCTATATCTCCTCATCCAATGGCTTGATTTCTCTTACTTCGCACTGTCTTTTCTGCTATTTTTCTTACTTCGACCCAGTATCAGTCACTGTGTCTTCTGTGCAGTTTGCATTTTTCCTTTTCTCCCTTAATCTTCACTTTCTTTCATAACCAAGGGCCAAAAGTCCCCCAACAGTCACCTATGACTCATCTCGGGGCACTTCATATCTGATCCTTCTGATTCACTCCATCTTCAGGTTATGCAGAGAAACCCATTCTTTCTGCTCTTTCCCTCCCCGTTGTGTGCAAATTGTCTTTTCTATGTCTGGTACCTAGTTTCAACTGCACCTAGTAACTAGACCCTTTTCCTTAAGCTTTTTAGTGAGATCTGCGAGGTAGGTGGTTGTCGTAATGCAATTTCAACCAGATCCCATTCACCAAACCTTCCCTCCATTCTCTAGTCAAAGTCTTCAGCTACGCAAATCCTCCTTCTGTAACATAGGTAACCTCATATGGCCCAAGCCAATGCATCCTGAACTTCCCTAGATGCTTCATGAACTTATTGTCATATACCAATACTAGATATCATTGTTTGAAGGCTCTCTTCTTGATGTGCCTATCATGGTAGGAGTTTTCTCTTTCTTTCTAAACCTGTTGGTGAAGTCCTACGATAAATATGTCTTCTTCTAGCTCGACCAACTATGAAATCTTCTCTTGCATAGTGCCAGTGTCATCCATATTTGTAAAGGCTGCAATTCTTAGACTAGGAACCAAATATTCCATGGGTACAACTGCTTCTAGACCATAGACCAATTTAAAGGGGGTCTACATGGTTAGTTTCTTGCAAGTGATTCTATAGGCCCATAATACTATTGGTACTCTCAAATCACAGTCATCTATGTTCACGTTGCATATCTTTGTCAGTGTTGTCTCCAAGATCTTATTGAATGCTTCAACTATCCCATTTTCTTGTGGATGATAGGGCATGCTCCTATGATGGTGAAATTCAAATTCCTGAGTCAAGGCTTTGATAGTCTTGTTAATAAAATGTGTGCCTTGATCGCTCATAAGGATTTTTGGGCATCCAAACCTGGTTATGATATCATCAAATATGAAGCGCGCGGCTATAGTTTCACTAAATTCCTTAACTGTTGTTGCTTCGACCCATCTGGTCAAATACTCTGTCACAGTGATTATGTATCTAGCTCCTGTGTTCTTTCTTGGTGGGTTGATAGGTTCGATGAATTCAATGGCCCATTTCTCAAATGGTTGTAAGGTCAATTGCGATGTTAAAGGCATTTCATCTCTTCTGGACGGATTCCCAACTCTTTGGCATACATCACAGGCCTTATAGTTTTCCTTATCATCTTTGTGTAGAGTAGGCCACCAAAGGCCAACCCTAAGAATCTTATGCATTGTTGCTTTCCCTGTGTAGTGTCCTCCTGCAATGCCTTCATGTGCTTCTGCGAGGATCAATGGTCTCTCTGCTTCCATAACACACCTTCTCAATATCTCACCAGGTCCCATCTTGTATAGTTGTCCAACTATAAGTGAAAAATCTGTAGCACACACTACCAACTATTTCTTCTGAATAATTGTATAGTCACTAGGTGTCAGTCTTGTTGACAAGAAATGCACTATCTCCGCGATGTGATTATCAACCTTCCTAATGGCCAACAACTGTGCATATGGCAATGTATCCTCCAAACTAGTAGGTTCTTCTCCATGTTCCAGACTTGAAAAGTGGTCAGGACCTTTGTTCATTCTTCCTGGCTTAACCACGATCTCGAAATCATATTCCTGAAATAGCAGAAGCCATCTGCATATTCTTCCCCTCAACACTGGCTTGTTTACTAAGTATTTAAGCACATAATGATCAGTGAACATCTTAAAATGTCCTCCCAACAAGTAGTTGTGAAACTTCTGCAGCTCATACACCATGGCTAATCCTTCTCACTCAGTGGTGGTGTAATTAATCTCAGCCATTGATAGCTTCCTACTAGAAACAGCTAATTGATCTAGGGGATCAGATTTTGCTCAAAACTTCAAAGTGCTTCGAATCACTTCAAATCGAATGAGATCGTAGGCCTCATCATTACGAACCCAACGCAACTCGTTTGGGTTCAAACGGACGTCAGGAGAGAGAGATATCGCATTCTGTTCAAAATGACAAATAGGCAAAAAAAAGGGATGTTGACTGTACAGTCTGTACAGTCCGTACGAACGTTGACGTGGTAGGCCGTACAACACATGTCAGGTCGTACGACACATGGCAGGAAGTTATTTGGACAGTTGGCATGTGACATGTCTTGTTTTCAGCGAACGATTTGGAGACACGTGGCCCAATCAATGGTCGCCACGTGTCACATGTATATTGGTTTAAAATTATGTTGTTGGCCGGAGTCGACCCCACGACCTCCGGGAAGGGGGGAGAGACTTGGGAAGAGCTGCCAAACAGTGCGCCACTGGTTGGTCCTTGTTATATATATGGCAATATATTTATATATGTTTGCATATGTGGATAGTTGGGGTGCGACTGGGCTGGGGCTTAGCCCCAGCCCTTAGTCGCACATTGTGTTAACATATGACCCATTGCTATACCATTTGATGCACACACGTGGTTGCATTTTGATTTGGTTTCAACAGTTATACAAATGACCCGCCACTTGTCCTTTAACCATTGGCTTGTGGAACAGGGGCCTATGTTTACACTTGCACATGGTCATATGGGTCATACGACCTTGCCCTTGATGGTTAGGGGCTAGGTGTGCCCGTAACTATCCTACAGTTTGCATGGTTCACATGGTTGCATCTGGTGCTAAGTTTTTACACTTAAATATGTGTGTGGGATATGTTGAGCCAACAAGGGTGTGTTTTGTAGATGCGGAGACAACAAGTTTGAAGGGGGACTTCCAGGAAGCCTATCTTCTTCAATGTTTGGCCAAACGAGGTGCCGAAAAAGCCCAGCTAGGGGTTTTTGGATGTTCTGAAGCCATTGGAGTAGTCTATTTGGCATTTTGAGCATTGTAAAGTACATTTTTGAGCACTTTGAGCAAATAATACAAATGATCCATTGGAAGCTGGACCAGGAGATGTAGCCCAAGAGAGGGGTGAACTCCTTTATCATTTGTAGTGTTATGTGTTTTGTGTTCACTATTTTTGTTGATGTTTATATGCATCTTGAATGATTAAATTCTATTAAATTTGTGTTGCAAAGTTGATCCATTTGCATTTTAACACATAAATTTTACTTGCAAATAATTTCAAGAATACAATTCTTCTTCATTTTTAGATCAAGTTGGTATCAGAGCATAGGTTTTTAAAGACTTGATTATTTGCAAGTGTTTTGTTTTCTGATGCTTACAAGGTTGAAACTCACAAGAGGAGAAGGTCAACTTATAGAACCAAGTTCTCATCCTTCAAGGAGGAAGCTTATATCATCACCACAAGTTTCAAGGAGGCATTCACCAAGTATGGATCATGAAGAGAGTCATGAACATGTTCCTGCAGAAGATGAAAATCTCAGAAAGGCTGTCATGGAAATGAGAGAGATGATGAAAATATTGATGGAAAGGAATACAAGGTCACAAGGTGAAGGCTCCAACCCTTCAAAGCGCAAGGGAGACAGTGGTGATAAAACTCCAAATGGAAATGGAGGGAATGGTGCTTCTCCACCACCCTCACCTCCATCTTCTTCTTCTTCTTCTTCTTCTTCTACCAATTCAAGACCTCTTCTGAATTCTCCAAAAGGACATGGTAAAACTCCTACACAAATTCCTTCGTTAAAAATTGATATTAAATTCGAATTGCCAATGTACAATGGAGAAGTAAATGCTGGGAAATTAGATAATTGGATTCGTCAGATTGAGGTGTATTGTAGGATACAAAAAATTCAAGATGATGAAACTAAGATTCAACTTGCTTCTTTAAGATTGGATTGTGCAACACTCATTTGGTGGGAATCCAAGACTAAAGAGGACATGAAGAAACATGGTAAAATTTTAACCTCTTGGAATGATTTTATTGTTGCAATTAAAAGACAATTTTACCCATTGGCATATATGCAAAAGGATACTATGGATTGGCAAAATTTTAGACAAGCTAAAGGACAGAAT
>ML784903.1:422598-436016 GCA_009831015.1 Picea engelmannii | reverse complement strand
TATAAGAGAAGCCCATTCTTCTCTTATTGCTGGTCATTTTGGTGTAGGCAAGACAGTGGCTAATTTGCAAAGATACTGCTACTGGCCTAAAATGAATGAAAGTGTTTCAAGATATGTTTGAGGATGTTCATTATGTGCCACAATTAAACCTAGCAATTGAAAGTTGGGTTTGTATACTCCACTTCTGGTTCCTTCTCGTCCTTGGGAAAGTATTTCCATGGACTTTGTAGGAGGTCTACCTATGTCTAGACAAAATCATGATTATCTTTATGTTGTGGTTGATTGATTTAGAAAAATCTGTATTTTGATGCCTTGTACGAAGCAGGTTACAGCTGAACAAATGGCACAAATGTTCTTTCAAAATGTTTGGGTGCGTTTTGGATTGCCTAAATCCATTATTTTTTATCGGGATTCTCGATTTGTTGGAAGTTTTTGGTCGAGTTTATGGGCACTCATGGACACCAAACTGAAAAAGAGCACAACTTTTCATCTGCAAACAGATGGTCAGACAGAAGTGGTAAATCAAACAGTGGTGCATCTTCTTCGTGCTTTTTGCAGCGAGCATCCTAAACTTTGGGATGAGCATTTACACTACATTCAACATGCTTATAATCGAGCTAAGCACTCTTCAACTCAAACGTCGCCATTTGAAGCATGCTTTGGCTATTTTCCCAAATCTCCTTTAGATTTTATCTTTGGGAAGGATATTGCTATTGATGGTCAATATGACATTGATAGGGCAGAAAAGTTCGTTGAACAAATTTAGTCGATACATAAAATGGTGCAAGAGCAGTTGGAAAAGTGTCAAGCCAAGTACAAGATGAGACATGACAAGAATCGTGTTGATCACAGTTTCCAAGTTGGAGATGAAGTTTGGATTTACATCAGTAAGGAGAGACTTAAAGGAGAAGGTAAAAAATTGAAGCCAATTCGATATGGTCCTTTCAAGATTATTGACAAGATTGGTAACAATGTCTTTCGTTTAGATTTGCCTCCTTATATGCAAATGTATGCAGTTGTTAATGTTGAGAATTTGAAATTGTATGATCCTCCTTTGATTGATGATCAAGGAGAGGATGTTAAAATTCCTTCTATAGATGATTTTTCCCCAGAATATCTTACATAACTGCATGAAGACACAATCCTTGACAGGAGAATACGAACTTCAAATGAGGAAATGTGGAGTATCTTCGAGTTGGTCTTAAAGGTACAAATCCAAGAAAATCCAAGTGGATTGAGGTTGGAAAGGTGAGGGAACTATACCCTCATCTTCAAATAGACTAAAAATAGTCTTTTGGAGGTCCAAAAGCTTTTCAATGGGGAGGTGTGATCTAGGGGATCAAATTTTGCTGAAAAATTCAAAGTGCTCAGAATCACATAAAATCAAACAAGAGCATAGGCCTCATCGTTACGAACCCAACGCAACTTGTTTGGGTTCAAACGGATATTGGGAGCGAGAGATATCACGTTCTGTTCAAAATGACAAATAGGTTAAAAAAAAAGGGATGCTGACTGTACAGTCCGTATGAACGCTGACGTGGCAGGATGTACGACACGTGGCAGGCTATATGACATGTGGCATGTAGGTATTTGGACAGTTGGCATGTGACATGGCTTGTTTGCAGTGAACGGGTTGGCGACACGTGGCCCAATCAATGGCCGCCACGTGTCACATGTATATTGGTTTAAAATTATGTTCTTGGCCGGAGTCGACCCCGCGACCTCCGGGCAGGGGGGAGAGACTTGGGAAGAGACACCAACCAGCATGCCACTGGTTGGTCCTTGTTATATATATGGAAATATATTTATATATGTTTGCATATGTGGATAGTTGGGGCGCGACCGGGCTGGGGCTAAGCCCCAGCCCTTGGTCGCACATTGCGTTAACATATGACCCATTGCTATATTGTTTGGTGTGCATGCGTGGTTGCGTTTTGATTTGGTTTCAATGGTTATACAAATGAACCGCCACTTGTCCTTTAACCATTGGCTTGTGGAACGGGGGCCTATGTTTACACTTGCGCGTGGTCATATGGGTCATACGACCTTGTCCTTGACGGTTAGGGGCTAGGTGCGCCCGTAACTGTCCTACAGTTTGCACTGTTCACGTGGTTGCGTCCGATGCTAAGTTTTTACGCTTAAATATGCATGTGGGCTAGGTTGAGCCAACAACGGTGCATTTTGTAGATGCAGAGATAGCAAGTTTGAAGGGGGACTTCCAAGAAGCCTATCTTCTTCAATTTTTGGCCAAACGAGGTGCCGAAAAAGCCCAGCTAGGGGTTTTTTGACGTTCTGAAGCCATTGGAGCAGTCTATTTGGAATTTTGATCATTATAGAGCACATTTTTTAGCACTTTGAGCAAATAATACAAATGATCCATTGGAAGCTGGACCAGGAGATGTAGCCCAAGAGAGGGGTGAACTCCTTTATCATTTGCTGTGTTATGTGTTTTCTATTCACTGTTATTGTTGTTGTTTATATGCATATTGAATGAGTAAATCCTATTAAAGTTGTGTTGCAAAGTTGATCCATTTTCATTTTAACACATAAATTTTACTTGCAAATAATTTCAAGAATACAAGTCTTCTTCATTTTTAGATCACTAATGGGTGGTCATTTTCTCCAACTCATGATTGTGCTAACACTGCTCCTAATATGATAGAATATGCATCTAAATTCATGTGATATTCCTTACTCCAATATGGGAAAACCAGAATGGGCACAATAACCATTTTCTATTTCAGTGTGTCGAAGCTCTGTTGGCATTCTTCTGTCCAATGAAACTGACAATATTTCTTTAAAACATTCTCCATGAGTTTTGTGATCTGTGCATATCCCTTAATGAACTTTCAGTAGTATTCAGTATGTCCCAGTGCAGTGCGCAGTTGTTTGACTGAAGTAGGAGGGGGTAGATCGACTATAATGGAAATCTTCGATGGATCTACCATCAATCCCTTCTTACACACAATATGGCCCATCATCACTCTGAAGGGTGAAAATAAGATGCACTTCTTTAGGTTCAAGGAAATCTGACACTACTTGCACTTATCCAACATTAGTCTTAAACATTCAATATGATTTTGCAAAATGCTGAAAACAGTTCAATCATCAAAATATGCTTCCAGGAAGTTATGTAAAAACTCCTTAAATGCTTCGACCACCACCCTGGAAAAGATGGCTGGTACGTTCTTCAATCCAAATGGCATCACTGTATACTGGTAGGATCCCTATTCTGTTGCAAATGTGGTCTTCTAGTGATTTTCCTTGGCAATCCGGATCTGATGGTATCCTGAAAATCCATCTGTAAAAGAATATACCTCATGTCCTCCTACATTGTCTAACACTTCACCATTGAATGGTGTAGGGAATGGGTCATGCAAAAAGACATCATTCATCTTCCTAAGATCTACATAGATCCTCATTTTTCCTATCTTCTTATCTTATACCACCATAGGACTAATCCACTCTGATTCTTCAATAGGTTCTATGATTCCTGCTTCCAACAATCTGTCAAGCTCAATCTTCACTTTATCCTTATATTTAGGTTTCAATCTGTAGGGTCTCTATTTGAATGGCCTTTCATCTGGCTTCAAATGGATCCTCATCTCTCCCATGGGCCCTTTAATTCCCTTCATATCAGTGAACTTGGTTGGAAACAAGTCCTGATACTCATGTAGTAATTCTGTTATCTTGTCAATGGTGGCAACATCCCAATAATCTCCAACATTAGCAAATTTTGGTGTCTTCTTTGTTCAAATGTTGACTTTATTGATATTGATCGACTGTACAATGAAAGGTAGTTCAACTCCTGGTCCTTCTATGTCTCTCTGTCCTTTTGTTTTAGCGATGTTCACCTTCCTTGGATCATCATATTTAGCTGCATTGATATTGTAACAACCTTGCAAATTCTGAAGAGGCACAGTCCATTCATCCTCTTCTTTCTCCAAAGGGAGGATAGGTCCCTCCTCGAACACTTTATGTCTTAAAACCTGTAATGCTTGATCTACTGTAGGATATTGGCTTTCAAACAAAAATGTAGTTACAAAGTTGTGGGTCATACCTTACCAATTTGCAATGATGAGGCACAGTTCTACTTGAAGATACCAATTGATGGGAGTTGTGTCCAGTGTGTTAATGAATTTGTGTACCCATTGTTCTTGAGGAATGTTGCTCTAGGATTTCTCACAACTTCGCACATGGTCCCTCAGACATCTTTGACCTGTGTACCTAACTTCACAACTTTCTACTTGCTTTGAAAATCGTGTTGTCATCAAAGTGCGACATTGTACCCAGTCTGTAATATTGTTATTGTGTGTCCCCCACCATCTCTCTATAGTTGATTTCAGCGCCTCATCTACTGCCAACAATCTTTTTTGTGTTGGTACAATTTATTCAAAGTTCGCTAAGAATTCTTCTAAATGATTTAGACCATCAAAGGTGGGTAAGTTACTTACTTTTGTGCCATTCCATCGGACTTATCTGGTTAATCTAGCAGATCTCCTTGTAGGTACTTCATACATTTTGTTATTCCAGTTCTCGAGTGCTTCTTTTGAGTCCAATGAGCATGTGATGTCACTTCGCCAGCTCAAATTCCCATCTGTTGTAGGATTAATGTAGTCCTGTTGTCTGGATGTTAATTTGTAGATATTTTCTAGTTCATATGCACAGTCTTCTTCCTTGATGGATTATGTGTATCTATGACCTTCATTAGGATCCAAAGGTGCAATGACCCTAAGGCCATATCCTTCAAACTTCATTGTTCTTTTCTTTAAATCAACCACAATGGAATTATTGAAATCCCAATAAATTCCTAACAACGCATGGTAAGGACAACTATCATAAACTATCTCAATCACTTCGAAGTCTGCAAACATCCTTACTCTGTCAATGTCCACATGGACACGCTCCAGTCTTCCAAAGGGGCCTACAAATTGCTAATTATCCATCCTAATCCTGATAGGGGAGTAGATCAACTTAGGTTTTCCCATCAATGCCCAGGTTTGCTTCGTCATGACATTGACCTCCAACCCTTAAGTCAAGGACCACATAGTCTATATCGTACTCTCCAATCTGAGAATTAAGGTGTAGTTCTTTATTTGTCCTCATTTTATTGGATAGTTGATGTACTTCTTTATTCAGTAAGGGATCTACCCTTCCTATCTCATACTGTCTGACCAAATTTTGTAGTTCTTGTATGGATTTTTCATCTTTAATCAATTCAATAAACATATACAAGAAACTGACAAGTTTACTCACCTATTTTCCATCTCCGGGCAAAGCAGACTGATCAAATGCCATAGGCATTCCACATTCTCTTACTTCTGGTCGTGTCTTCAATGAAGAGCCTTGGTCTCTCCCGAATTCTTTTCTTTCTTCCTCAAATATTTGTTTTTATTTCTTCGCATCAAACACTTGTGTCTTCTTTGTAGCTTTCCTGACTCCTGATTATTCTGTATTCTTTCCTTGGATCACTCTATCTTCTCCTGTAACAATGCCTCCTCTAGTTATAAAAACTAATTTTGGATCTTCTCCATGAGGTTCTGCTTTGATTAGTTGTATTTGTAGGTTCTGTTGAGGTCCTCGTCTCTCCTAAAGTTTAGCCAACAATGCTGGACATTCCTCAATAACATGCTCAAATGATTTGTAGTAGTTGCAAGTGGTACAAGGGTTGTGATAGTCCCTTGCTAAGTGTCCTGGATGTGCACAGTTATAATAGATGATCTGACCTCGATTGACCCATACCTCCTCCTCTTCCTCTTCCTCGGAATCCACCACGAGGGTTGTAGTTTCCTCTCCTAGAGGAATTATACTGCGTAGTGCTTCCTTCTTGCTGTACTTCACCTTGAATTTTGTATATATGCCTAGACCTTTCATGCATGAGATCGTAATCCCTACAATCCCTGTCATGATGTCCTACCGACTTACATAATTTGCAATACATATATGTGGGTGTCTGGACATATTTTTGTAGATAGTAACATTCACTAGGGCGATCTCGATTTCTACATACCTCACACCAGGGTAAGGTAACTTGATTCAAGGGGTTCAGAGCTATGGAGGCCAAGTATTCATGAAATAGGGGATAGTGCTCCTTGTCATGGCCTTCTGATTTTCATTTGATACACCGGATGTCTTCTCTTTTATCTTTTCCCTTGTCTTTCTTCATATCTTCGACCTACAGTGATAAGCTAGCTAGTTGAATCAAGATTTGACTCATACTTGAGATGGATTCCCCCATCGGGGATGATTATAATTTCATGGTGATCTCCAGTGCCTCAGTCTGCGAAGTGATATTTTGTTGCATCAGACGAACTCTAATGTGTGGCAAGAGGGCATCAATGAACCATTCTTTGTTCTTCTCATTTGGGATCTGAAAAATCAAGTGGTCTGTTAAGGTCTTAAACCTATGATCAAACTCCCATACAGGTTCAACTACTCTATGCTTGATTTCTTTTAGTTCTGTAATGCACTGTGACTCTGACTTGGATTTCTTGAATTCAACAATCAACGCATTCTTGATATCATTCAGCGGTTCAGGCTGTGCAATTCCCTTAACAAACTTCATGTATTAGCTTAGTGCGCGGTCTCTTAGGGTAGTACTAAACTGAGCTCATTTAACAGTTTCATCAGTGATATTCTTAATGATCCATACAACTTCGCATAGAAACTAGTGTTGATCAGGATCTTCAGATCCATCTCCCCTGAAGGTGGGTAACTTCATCTCATTTTCCACAGATATTCCTAGGTTTCCTGACTAAGTATGTGGTGGACAACTAGTTACAGTGCTCATAGTGCTCTGGTGAATCTGATTACTCTGATTTCTCAATGTCATTGAAACAATAAGAGGATTAGTAGTACTTAATTCAACAGTCGATGCAGTTCCTAAATTTTTTGGCTCTTCTCGGTGAGGTTCCTCTGTCCTAGCAGATTTTGAATGCTCTTCATCTGTTAGATCTTCCTCTTCTCCACTGTAGTAACCCTCATCCCCATATTTCTGTGAGAGGAACTTATTTGAATGCTCTCCCATTGTGCGTATGTCCAACCTTTGTGTCGTTGTCGCTGTATGAATTCTTGAACATTATCTCTTCAATCTGGACGACTACTGTATCTTCAATATGTTATTCTCACGCAATAGCATCTTGATCTTCAACTTCAGAAAATGTAAAAAATTTCCTCTAGGTCCCTTAAAAAAATATCTTTCTACTTGGCTATAGGATTCCACTCTATCAACAACAAACTCAGTGATATACCCTCTGATGGTACTATCAAACCAGTGATCTACTGCTCTTGACACAACGTTGTCAACTCTCTCAACCTTCTTGATCAACGTCCATGTCCAAACCACAGGTGGTCTAGATATGATATCAAATTGGGTATCTTCTAACCCATCTAGCGACTCATATAGCTCCCGATGGATTCCTCCGAAGAAAATCTTGTGTATATCAGTAAAGATATATCTTCCTAACCAGTCCTCTGTACTAATATTAGGTTTTTTTTTCGGGATTCAAAAAATTCCTTTTCTTGATATTCTATCCACTTCTGAATCTATGTCTTCAATGAAAACCACCTTGACATTCCCTCAAGAAGATTCTTGTCCCGAAAACAGAAACATTTGTTAGCACAAGGAAAGACCCAGTGTTCAACTCCAAGAGTGCACCAACAATCCCTAACTACTGGACCTTTCAGCAACACCTGTGAGGAAGATGCAATCTCACCCGAAGTATCTATAGGGGGTTGTAGGATGCATGTGTCTGCAACCAAAGGAAATGTAGACTGGATTCACAACAACAACACACAATCACCTAGTTATTCTTTATCTTCCTTAAACCTAATGCCCAGGTTATATTTCAGATCTAATGCAATATAACAATAGCAACATATCAAATGAAAAATAACACAAGATCAATCACACATAACACAAGATATATGTGGTTCACCCTCTCCCTAGGGCTACGTCCACATAAATGTGCTTTAAGATATATTAAGATGGAAGCATACAGTTCTTATCTACACTCTTAGCTAGCAAATATTCCCATCTCCTCTCTCTTTCTCCCCCCTTCCTACGCACCCAGCTGAAGATATTACAATACCATAAGGCTCTCATACTCAACACTTCTCTCTCACGCAATAGTACTCACTCGATCACTAAAAAATAATAAATTCTCAACTAACTTATCACCCACCCATCCCAAGTCCTTTAGACCTTTATTTATACATTACAATCACTCACTAACATCCTTAGGTCAAGACTTAAGTTGCAAAACCCTAGATGCCAAAACCCTAGGTGTTTAAAACCCTAGGTCAACTTGACCCGCGTTTTCAAAGCTTTGCCAACCTGTCTTTCCTTCCTTCTTGTGTGGTGCTCCAAAGCATCCAAAAGTGGTTTTTTCTACTTGCTGAGTTGTCCATGATCTGTCTTCCTTTCTTATCTGTCATCCTAGATCTCCTCGTCCAACAACTTGCTTTCTCTTACTTCACACCGTCTTTTCTGTTATTTTTCTTACTTCGACCTAGTATCAATCACTGTGTCTTCTGCGCAGTTCACATTTTTCATTTTATTCCTTAATCTTCGCTTGCTTTCATAACCAAGGGCCAACACTCATTCTCAATGAAATCTTTCCATTTCTTAAAAGTATCAAAAAAATCATATTTTTGTCAAATGAAATAAACCCAAGTTTTTCTAGTTGCATCATCAATAAACGTAACATAATAATGAGAGCCACCAAGAGATGATACTTGATATGGTCCCCATACATATGTATGCACAAGCTCTAACATTTCACTCTTTTTTCTTTTCTGAATTTGAGAAATCTGACTCTTTTGTAGTTTCCATAAACACAATGCTCACAAAAATCAAAATTGATTTGTTTAAGATATGGAAACAAATTTCTTTTGTGAAGTATCTACATCCCCTTATCACTCATGTGTCCAAGAATATGATTCCATAGTGTTGTATCGACTCATGTGGAAGCTAAAGAGATAGAAGAGTCAGTATTACCAATACATAAATACAATGTACCTACCTTCTCTCATTTTTCCATCACCAATAATCCTTTGGTGACCTTCCACACCTTATCTCTAAATATGGATATACAACCTTCACTTCCCAACTGCCTTGTTAAAATTATATTTTTTCTTAGATCTGGAACATGTCTTACCTCTCTCAACAACCATTGGTTTCCATTCCTTTGCCTTATTTTTACCTTTCCCATTCCAACAATTTTGCATGGTGCATCATCACCCAAATGGACCTATCCAAAATCACCTTGAACATAATCTAGAAAATGTTTCCTATGGGGTGTGGCATGAAATGAATCCCCTAAATCTACTACCAAAGACTCGAAAATATTATCTACATAAAGAATCAAAGCATATTGTAACATATCACCTGTTACATTTGCTTCCTAATTTATTTCCTACTATCCATCTCTTTGTTTCTTTGGAGCTCTGCATTCTTTCTTTAGATTTCTTTTCTTCCCATAATTCCAACACTCTATCTTTCCCAATCTGGATTTGGATCTACCCTTCCTATAATTCACGCGGTTTCTTGAGCCCTTTCCTATATCCTTTGTCTTCCCCTATTCTCCGTGTTTAACACATTACCTAATGTCTCACTTGTTCTTTTCTGTCACATTTCCTTACTAAGGATAACACCTACAACATCATCAAATTTTAAAGTGTTTGAACCAGAGACAGAGTTACTTACAACCATGACCAAGTCATTCCAACTTTCTGGCAATGATCACAAGATTAGAAGAGGCCTAACCCCATCATCAAAGTCCAATTTTACAGAACTTAGCTAATTAGTAACCATATTAAATTCATTTAAATGATTTACAACAAGCCCACCTTCTGATATATTCATATTAAATAATCTCTCCATTAGAAATACCTTATTGGACACTGAGGGTTTTTCATACAATTTATCCAATGCGTCCATCAACTCTTTTGTTGTCTTTTCTTTAAAAATATTGAAAGCCACATATGCTAATAGGCTAAATCGTATCATTCCTAGTGCCTTTCTATCAAGAACCTCCCATTCTTCGCCCTTCATGTCTATCAACTTCTTTGCTATTCCACCAAATGGTAGGAATATATCCTTCTGATATAAATAATCTTCCATCTGCATCTTCCATAACTAGTAGTTTTGGCCGTTAAATTTCTTGACCCTGAAATTTCCATCTTCTTCCATTGCTCCCACTCGAACCAGGAACCCCCTTTTCATTTGAGTTACCTTTCTCTCTAATACCAGTTGTTAGAAAAACATGATCACTAGGCAATAAAATAAAATAAATGTGAAAATAAAACATAGAAGATACATAATACAATAGAGACAAAGATATATGTCGTTCACCCAGTGTGGGATACGCCCACCGGAGAAATTTCCAGGTCCTTCCTTTATTATTATCTAGCAAATGAAGGGATACAACCTACAACACACCTGTTGTAACTTCATCTTCTTTCCCTTATAGTATCCTCACTCAGAATACAATATTCACAATGATACATAGCCGCAATACATTTCCCTCACAAAAGAGGGTTTCCCTACGAAAAAAACCCTAACATAACTTCTACTGTCATATCTATGACCTTATAATGAACGATCCATATTTACTATGAAATTTCAATATACATTTACAAGGCATTTTTTCCTTCGGCGACTTCGCCCCAAAACCCCCTCCAGGGGCCCAGTTGCCCCCGGACCCTGTAAGAGGAGAAATCCCCCCCTACACTCCCTAGTGTGGAGGAGTGTGCATTCTTCTAAGGTCTAAATTCTTCATGGGGTATAAACATAAATGAAAACAAATACCTCTAAATCAGGAAGAGAATTGGGCTCCAAAACCAACAACAAAATATAGAGAACAATAACACCATAAATGATTCCTTTATTGATATAAATCCAAGTTCACTTGCCTCTTCAAGGGGGAAACCTCCAGCAAAGTAGATCTTAGTTACAAATAATCCTCAAGACAAAACTTTGTCATGCCTTGTACTCCTATTTATACTAATTCTATCTTCAAAATAACATTCTAGAGGAATATCTTCCTAGAAGCTGAAACTTGTATTAGGTCTTCTTACATTAGATTTGTTCACATTAATATGTAGACCTTATTTACTAATTTCGGCCTTATTACATAGAAAACATATTATTCTACCTGTGTGAATGGTTAAGGAGGTTAGTTACCTAGCAATATATAAATATAATAACATCTATCCCATGATACCTCTATAAGATCCCTTGAAATTCCAAGAGTATTTTTAAGTTCTCAAATGAGATGAATATCATATTTGTAGGCCCTTATAGTAGTTACAAAGGATCATTTTCATGCACTAATGATATGATAAGTTAAATATCTAACATATTTTGCACGCATTATATATGTTTGCATTGTTGAGGTGTTTACAAAGTGCAAGATATTTGTGCACACAATGTTCCACACATAAAAAATTAACTTGTTCATATGCTCTATTATATCCATACTTGTTCACATTCACCTAAATGTTTCAATAAATTGATACAATAGGAGGTTGAAATACATATTTCTATAAATTAGGGATCAACACCCTAATTTGTTTCCCAATCTACTTTATGTGGTAATTGGAATACACATCATCATATTATGAGGTAGAGAAAAATATAACATTCCTTGTAAATATATTTTAACCATCATCACATTCCTTGTAGAGATGTTTTAACCATCATGATTGTGGGGTAAAAAATATGCACTAATTTACCAACATTAAATTATCAACCGGGGCTCGTAAGCTTCAAGGTGCACCCAAAATATGTGCAGGGTTGGATTTAATCTAGCCTAATCTAAATCCGGCAAACACACTTCAAAATGGAATGAATGAAAGAAAATCTAGGATTAAAAACAAAGTGCAGGAAGTAAAGTGCAAGAAACCAAAGTACAAGAAATAAAACTAAGTGCAGGAAGTAAATTGCAAGAAATTTAAACTACATGGGAAAGCCAAATTGAAAGCAAACTAGTTAAAGGAAAACATAATCAAACAATTAGACAACAAAATCTAAATTCAAACTATGAAAATGAAGTTCCCTTGAAAGAATACACCCAAGAAAACAAGAAAGAAAAATGATGAAATTGAAATCAAGAGAAAGGAAAAGCCTGAGAAAAATGAAGAGATGATGTAAACCTAATGTCCTTTGTCCAATTCATGCTCACTTATTCTTAACTCCATGCATATGAGACAGCATTGCAATATTAACATAAAAAATTATTAACAAATGATAAAATAATTAACAATAAAA
Organism: Picea engelmannii; assembly: GCA_009831015.1. Lineage (NCBI taxonomy): Eukaryota > Viridiplantae > Streptophyta > Pinopsida > Pinales > Pinaceae > Picea > Picea engelmannii. The sequence goes on along the minus strand of ML784903.1, from coordinate 423,745 downwards.
TAATACACTAATATAAAAAAATAAAAGACAATAACTAAATAAGAAACTAACATAGATATATTAACTAAATAACAAAAATAAAAATGAATATTAACAAACTAACCTAACAATAAAGTAATCAATATATATATATCAATAAACTAAATAACGAACTAAATAAAAAAGCTAACATCTTACCAAGTCATTATAATACTTTAACAAATAAAATAAAATGAAACAATCATCGTACTTAAAACTGAAGTCACACACAAAAATATGTATATACATGGATTTTTAATCAAGTACATACTTAGAGACTTTGATGTTTTTCTCAAAGATATATGTTAAACTTCACATGTGAATGGATCTGTATGAGAAGGAAAGAGGAGGGCACAATTGCAGAGAAGTTTTTTTAATTTGTTTTAATCATTTTTGTGGCTAAACAATGATCATGTTCCAATTGTCTACATGTTTATTGACAGTGCATATCGTGATTAACAAAGTGACATAAATCAATCTATCGTAATAATTAAGTGAAAATAATGGCATGAAATTGGTGTTGATTTGTGGTGTTCTTCAAGGACAAATATTAAAATTTATAAAATAAATCAACAAAATTAAAATAATACAAAGCTAGAGTTAAATGTAAAAGGAAATCATCACACTAGTTGGAGATAGAATGCAGAGAAAACAAAATATAATCTGCAGCTAATTTAATGAAAATAATAAAAACAACAAGATTTTACCTGAGTTGAGGGGCCCTTCCCAACTGAGGCAACAACTTCGAACCTTAACTTAGTTCGGAAATGATGTCTAGAATCCCAACGATCAATCAATTCTTCATTAACAAGAAAATCTAGTTACAAAAAAGATGTTTTATTTAGGAACAATCATCAACCTTTTTATCAATTTTTGTGTCACCATTACATGTTGATCACCATATATATATATATATATATATATATATATATATAATGGTTCAATACAACATAAATTATATATTTTCTTGGTTACAAACCAAAAATAAGATAAAATATGCGGGGCAAACAAAAACGGTGAGGCTACGCTCACTTCTTCATTATCAAACGTAGACGGATTACATCCTTATATAGGAAAAGACTCTCCCGAGTCGGCTACATGCAAACCAAAAGACAACCAGAGAACTGAC
>ML784903.1:387948-405683 GCA_009831015.1 Picea engelmannii | reverse complement strand
ATCTTGTAATAATGGGAAAGTAGTTGAGAGTGGTTGAGAGAATAGTGGATCTGCAATTATGAGATGGTTATCTTCTTCATGTATATAAGAGAGTGCTCTCTCTTCATGAGAATTCAATTAGACAATTAGAGAATTAGGAATTAAGGATTAGATCATTAGAATGAAGATTAGATTTTGATTAGCTTTTGATGAAGGAAGGGGGATTCTTAGCTTTGTTATTCTTTCATGTTTTGTCATTTGACTATTGTAATATGATTTGAGATTGATATATTGTATGAGCTCATTGTTGTTAACTCTTCACATGTTGTATTTCCCTTATGCAATTTCATGCTTTCCTAGTTAGTGTTTCAATGCTTTCTTAGATTAGTTTGATTTCAGCAACATAGATTAGATTAGATTAGTTCTACTTCAGTCCTGCATATACAGTGCGTGTGCTTCGTCGGTCTACGTACCCCGGGTTGAAAATTAAATGGTTGGGCAAGTACTACAATGTTATTATAATGACATATATTTCGCCTAACAATGACTACAACTCCATGTGACTTGGAGATAAGATAAAATTCTATGAAAATAGAAATCCAACCTTCATGCTGACTAGTATTCCACGTTTATTAAAAATATGGCACCTCATGAAAAATATGAGTTAAAGAACTGGCCATATCTCTTTAACCGTTCCTTTCTTTGGAAAATGGTCCACAGAAAACCCAATTTTCCATGCTAGAAACAAAACCCATGTTCCATATTATTCATATTATTCTTTATTTGCATGCAAATCGAGGCTGAAATTAAATATCTAGAACTTTTAATAATTTGGCTGAATTATTCCCCTTGAGATGGAGGTCCACACGTGTGACCTAGGTGGATTTTGAAACAAGTGTCCATATTCCTACGTCATTGTGGAGAAAACCTGTGTTTATGATTTTTTCCTCAAAGTGCACAATTATGCTAAACAATGATAGGTACTAGAATGACAATATTGGTGTAGAAATGTTGAACTGTTGTTATGGTACAAGAATACTGATTGTGCTAGTACAAGAATCACACTTCACAAACCATCATAAGTAAACCATGATATAATCATATTTCAACCACTAAAAAGATAGAAAAGACGATGTATTAACCACACTGGATATAATGACGAATGATGGGAATTAATTAGGGTTTATGTTGTGTATTAACAACAACATGCGGGAACGATGTAATAATGGATGTTTTTCTATAGCGGAAAATATGGAAAAAGTGGATCTCAACACACCCTCAAACCCAACAATTTGCATGTCCTCGTGCAAAAAAGCTGAATTCATGATAGTCTACATATGATTTGATGTGACATTGTTTCTTTGTGTCGGTGTTGGTTCTTCTGGAGTGACACTATGGAAACTGTTTATACTGTCACAGATCGATTTAAAACAGAGAAAAACAATTATCATTAAAATGGAGGATAGGAAAGGGATGGGTTATCATAGGGTGATAGTTAATGGTATGAGTGTGGAGAATGTGAAATTATGGGGATGGTGGTCATATGAACTTGGACACCTTTATACTCTGTATCTTATATTCATTCTAAAACTAAGATTTACATGTGGTTCTTTGCTTGAACAAGCAACCATGAATTCATTCCTTTATTCAGAATCATTCAAATGACTTAGGAATTCTTTATGGTGTACAATAAGAAGACACTATAGATGTTGCTTTGTTTTTGTATTTGTATACAACATATTTAATTTTCATTTCTTGGTGTTATGTTCATAGTATAATTTTCATTATGACCGCTGGAGTGAAAATGGAATGTTTAGTGAGTAGTTGTGATGGTACTTTCTAAGTGTTAATAATGTGTAGTGAAGTGTGGAGTAGGTGATAGTGGTTATGCATCATGCTTTCCAAATTCTTAGTAAATTAAAGAGATTTATACATGTATTACCTCAAGTTAACTAATGCACGCTGAAGCAGAAACTATGTAGAGCATGATGCAAGATATGTGGAATCATGATGTAGACCACTGAAAGTTGAAGATGAGGTAGATCAAGGTAGAGAACCATTGAAGAGAGTGAATATGATGAGAGCTACACAAAATATGATGAGATATGAAGAGAATGAAAGATGATATGTCAGATCCCGAAAAAAAAATTGGTTGAGATGAACTGAAGATGTTGCAGATATTGAAGAGAGAATCTGAAGATTTGGAGATCTCCCCCAAACCCAAGAGTTTGCATGTCCTCATGCAAACTTATTAAGACTAAGTGGCATGCGTCTATAAGAAAACAACTGCTACCAACGTTTTTGGATACCAACCAAGAGTTGCTAGGAACAAAAATTTGAGAGATCCTAATGAATTGTGGACAAAAAGTCCATGATTTCTAAGCCTGGCCACACAGAGAGGAAATAATAAGATAATAAGTTGATCATAACATTAAGTACATTCAATGGAACATTTTGAAAATTTACATTTGAACAATTTTCAAAGATCACTTATGAATATTTTCCCTCTATGATTGACCAAGATAATTCAATCATAACCCACAAAAAATGTATAATCATCTTTTTCGTTCTATAGAAAATATTTATATTTTCTTGATTAAACAAAATTCATCAAAACATTAGCAACACTTATGTTCAAAGAGACCTGTATAAATTAGAATAGGGATTTTGTTCTTCTCCTTTAGGAAATAAAATAAAAGAGTATTACCAGTCTCAACAAATGAAAACCCCATAGGAAACCAATCAACCTTTTTCACTCTGAAAATATTTACAGTCATTTAAGTAATAAATATAAATTTCATAGTTGAGTATATTAAGATTCTAAGATCATGGTCCCAATCTTAAGATGGTACATCTTAGATATAGTATGAATTGGATGATAGGGTCTTAAGGTCAACTTAGGGTTATTCTCAAATGGCAAATAGATGGATTTTATTTAACCTTTAGTTCAACCAGACATGCTTCTTCGTAATGATTTACACAAGTATATCATTCATATGGACAAATATAGAATAGGAATATCAAAATGAGAACCCATTGCCAGCAAGTCTGTTCAGTACTTCAATGGGGTAATTTTGAAATCTAAGAAATATCCCCCCCCCCCCCCCAACAAGAATGCCCCATTTCCCATGAGCCTGTTAAGCACCTTGATGGGTTTTCCTATTCATACCATAGTCTAGTACCCGCTATCAGTAGACCTGTTCAGTATCCCGATGGGTTAGCCTCTTACACCCATTTTCCATCAGAGGCTCTTGTCCAAAAATTCACCCTTAAGATAAAATTTCATAGGTTTATTTTGCATGGGTGAATGGAGGAGCAGCTCTGAAAACCTTTTTACGAGATGGGATGGTATTAGGTTGGAAGATATTCTACAAATTTCCCATAAAAGATTGTTCGCATGAAAAATAGACTTATGTATTTATATCAGTCCGAAGACACATAATGGTTAAATTTACATAATGTGTGGTGTATGAGGCCAATATAAAATAACCTAAAGTACCTCTAGTCCCTAAGGTCATCTTCTTCACATATGATTATAGTAGTATTCCCATGGGTAGAAACATCATGTACTCTCCTGCTACTATTTAATAAATATTCTCTACTGACAAACTTTGAGATAAGATCAGGTTGTACTAGCTTCCTACGGGTCTCATAATATGGAATTTTAACTTTATGTAATCCCGTAATTATAAAAAAATAGGACTATGAATTACTGCTATAATAAATGGTCTAAAATTTTGTATAAACAAGGGAGAAGAAATATCTAAAAGAAATGAAAAAGGTTGGTTACATCAAGAATTCTTTGGTTTGATATTTGAATTTTTACTTTTAGTTTTACCCTGTTAATAATTTTATGAACTGTAAATTCCAGTAAGGAAAATAGTTCGAAAAAATAGTAGGGAAAACTAATAAAAGTTGGAGAACAATTTTCAAACAAACAAAGTTTAGGGGGGTAATAGGAAATGAAATTTAGTTGTCCCAAAACATTCTTAGGTAATAAAAGATCAAAATAGAAGACAATTTTGATGAAACAACATAACCAAAAGAAATGAAATTACTTCCCTAAATAATTCATGAAGGTGTTCTCCCAATCCAACTGAAAAGAGGATACGTGCAAAACACCAACAAAACATCATATCTTAATTTATTTAGAAATCTTGGAAAAAGATCCGACAATCAGTTGAAAAACATATTAAAATTTTTGGGGCAACAAACTCCCTTAATATTAGTTTCTCATCCTAATATCTACAAGTATTGAAAAAGACATAAAAAATGATGTTGCACCAAACTAACAACTATATGAAACATTTATTCATTTATTTATTATCCTACCTTACGTAAGAAAAGACACATTTTCAAGTATATGGATATTTCCAATGAAGCCATGTGCATAACATGATCATGAATATACTCAAATTTAGGTTTGAACAATATACTTTAATAAGTACCCAGACATGACGAACCAATTGATTCGAATGATAGGATGTGAAGAGTTGTCGAAGAAGAGAGTGGTGGTTCAATATGCTCATCATTTGTAACCAATGTTCAATAAAGTCATGATGTTCTTGGTTCACTTCCTCATTTAGAACAATCTACATGTCTCCCTCTATCATGTCATGTAGATCATCTTTTGTCGAATGACTGGTGTCATTAGTCCATAGAGGATATTTAGAAAGGCATATTAGGAAGCCCTTGATCTCAGGTTCTAATGGTGTGTCTCCACCGGATGTGGTCCATGATTATTTAGTCTCCTCTATAAAATGGAAAGGGTGATTACAAAACACTTCTAGATATGCTCGTGGATTTGGCTCATGGAACTTTGGTTATTCTATGTCTTTTGGAGAAGTAGATAGGTTTTTTACTACGGTCAAGATATGCTCTTCTTGAGAAGAACATAACCCAGTTGCTACTAGGATTTGAGAGAGTTCTTCGAAACTCATTATCATCTTTGAATCCATCTTGTTGGTTGATGGGTACTGTCTCACACATGGATTAGCACATAGGGTTCTTTCAACACCCAAAATATTTTTGATTTTTAACATTTTTGATGAAAATGAAATGAAAACTAACTAACACTTAAAACAATTCTAAGCCAACCATAAGAAATAATAGAAACTAATTGAAAATTTTGAAAATCACACCACACTTGCATGAAAATAAACACACTTGCAGGAAAGTAAACACACTTTGCAGAAGATTAAACACACTTTGCGAAATAGAAACACATTTTCAAAAGGAACATACCTGGGTTTGGGTAGAGACCCACGACAGTGGATGTGTAGGTTCTTACCTCTCATCTTACCATCTGGTCCTCCACCAGGTGGTGTAATTTAAATGCAACCTTCCTACTTAGACTTCAATCCCTTTAGCACCTCCCTGACAATGACACCAAAAATGTGGGGTAAAATATATGCACTAATTTACCAACATTAAATTATCAACCAAGGCTCATAAGCTTCAAGGTGCAGGAGCAGTATGTGCAGGATTGGAGTTAGTATAGCCTAATCTAAATCTGGCAAACACACTTCAAAATGGAATTAATCAAAGAAAAGATGGGATTAAAATCAAAATGCAGGAAGTAAAGTGCAAGAAAACAAAGTACATGAAATAAAACTAAGTGTAGGAAATAAATTGTAGGAAATTTAAACTATGGGAAAGCCAAATTCAAGTAAACTAGTTAAAGGAAATCATAACCAAACAATTAGACAACAAAATCTAAATTCAAAGTATGAAAATGAAGTTCCCTTGAAAGAATACACCCAAGAAAGCAAGAAAGGAAAATGATGAAATCGAAATGAAGAGAAAGGTGAAGCAAGAGAAAAATGAAGAGATGATGTAAAATAAATGTCCTATGTCCAGTTCATGCTCACTTATTCTTAACTCCATGCATATGTGACAACATTACAATATTTACATGAAACATTATTAGCAAATGATAAAACAATTAACAATAAAATAATACACTAATATAAAAAATAAAAGACAATAACCAAATAACAAACTAACATAGATATATTAACTAAATAACAAAAAAAAAAAAAATATTAACAAACTAACCTAACACTAAAGTAAGGAATATATATATCAAGAAACTAAATAACGAACTAACATATATATTAACAAACTAAATAACAAACTAACATCTTGCCAAGTCATTATAATACTTTAACAAATAAAATAAAATGAAACAATCACTGTACTTAAAACTGGAGTAAGTCACACACAAAAATATGTATATACATGGATTTTTAATCAAATACAAACTTTGAAGACTTTCATTTTTTTCTCAAAGATATCTGTTAAACTTCACGTGTGAATAGATCTGTATGAGGAGGAGCGAGGAGGGTGCAATTGCAGAGAAGTTTTTTTATTTGTTTTAATCATTTTTTGGGCTAAACAATGGTCATGTTTCAATTGTCTACAGGTTTATTGGCAGTGCAGATCGTGATTAAGAAAGTGACAAAAATCAATCAATCGTAAGAATGAAGGGAAAATAATGGCGTGAAATTGGTGCAGATTTTTGGTTTTCTTCAAGGACCAATATTAAAATTCGTAAAATAAATCAAGAGAACTAAAATAATACAAAGCTAGTGTTAAATGTAAAAGGAAATCATCACACTAGTTGGAGATAGAATGAAAAGAAAACAAAATATAATCTGCAACTAATTTAATGAAAATAGTAAAAACAACAGGATGTTACCTGAGTTGAGGGGCCCTTCCCAACTGAGGCACCAAACTGGAAGATTAACTCAGTTTGGAAATGAAGTCTAGAATCCCAACGATCAATCAATTCTTCATTGACAAGAAAATCTAGTTACAAAAATGGCATTTTATTTAGGAACAATCATAAGCCTTTTTTCAATTTCTATGTCACCATTACATGTTGGCACCATACATATATATATATATATATATATATATATATATATATATATATATATATATATATAATGGGTCAATACAACATAAATCATATCTTGTCTTGGTTACAGACCAAAAATATAGCAAATTGCCTCATCAAAATGTTTTTCTTCGTATTTTGTTGTACCAATTTTTCTCTTGGGCGATCTCATAAGATTGACATTTGAGATGGAAAATTTGTGGTTTCAAATGAAGATGAGAACAAGAGCATCAAAACAGAAAATGCATCTCTCCTTTTGACTCAAACCATGCTAGACTTCTAGAACAACTCCATGTGGTTAATGATAAAAATTATATGCCAAAACAATAACCTCGACCCGTCCTTCGTTTTCATAATTTAAGTGATTTGGTTGAGATATGTACTTTATCACTGCAGCTCCATGTGACTTGGAGATAAGATAAAATTATATGAAAATAGAAATCCAACTTTCATGTTGAATAGTATTTCACGCTTATTAAAAAATATGGGTGCAACATCAAAAATTTGAGTTACAGAACTAGCCATAAATATTTAATTGTTCCTTTCTTTGGAAAATGGTCCACACAAAACCCATTTTCCCATGCTAGAAACAACACCCATGTTCCAGATTATTCATATTATTCTTTATTTGCACGAAAATCGAGGCTAAAATTAAATATCTAGAAATTTATTAATTTGGATAAATTATTCCCCTTGAGCTAGAGGTCCACACGGGTGACCTGGGTGTATTTTGACAAATGTGCCCATATACCGATGTCGATGTGGAGAAAACTGATGTTTTTTATTTTTTCCTCAAAGTGCGTGATTATGCTAAACAACGATAGGTACCAGAATGACAATATTGGTGTGGAAATGTTGAATTTTTTTTATGGTACAAGAATACTGATTGTGCTAGTATAAGAATCACACTTTGAAAAACGTCATAAGTAAACCATGATATAATTATATTTTAACCAGTAAAAATATAGAAAAGATGATGTATTAAACACATTGGATATAATGATGAATGATGGCATTGAATTAGGGTTTATAGTGTGTATTAACAACAAAATGCAGGAACGGTGTAATAATGAATGTTTTTGTATAGTAGAAAACATGGAAAAATTGGAGCTCAACACACCCCCAAACCCAAGGATTGACATGTCCTCATGCAAATAAGGTGAACTCATGATAGACTTCTTATGAATTTATGTGAGATCATTTCCTTTTGTAGGTGTTGGTTCTTATGGAGCGACACTATGTAAACTGATTATACTGTCACATATCAATTTACAACAGAGAAACAAAATTATCATGAAAATGGAGGACAAGAAAGGGATGGGTTATCAGAGGGTGATAGTGAATGGTTTGAGTGTGGATAATGTGAAATGATGGGGATGGTGGTCGTATGAACTTGGACACCTTTATACTCTGTATCTTATATCCATTCTATGACAAAGATTTACATGTGGTTCTTTTCTTGAATAGGCAACCATGAATTCATCCTATTATTCATAATCATTCAAATGACTTAGGAATTGTTTATGGTGTACAATAAGAAGAAACTATATATGTTTCTTTGTTTTTGTATTTCTATACAACATGTTTCATTTGCATTGCTTGGTCTTATGATCAGAGTATAATTTTCATTATGACTAGTGGAGTGAAAATTGAAGGTTTAGTGAGTAGTTGTGATGGTACTTTCTAAGTGGTAATAATGTGTAGTGAAGTGTAGAGTAGGTGATAGTGGTTATGCATCATCTTTTCCAAATTCTTAGTAAATCAAATATATTTATACATGTTTTACCTCAAGTTAATTGATGCACGTTGAAGTGGAAACTATGTAGAACATGATGCAAGATATATGGAATCATGATGTGGACCACTGAAAGTTGAAGATGAGACAGATAAAGATACAAAAACACTGAAGAGAATGAATTTGATGAGAGATACGCAAAAGATGATGAGAGATGAAGAGAACGGAAGCTGATATGATAGATCCTGAAAAAGAAACTGGTTGATATGAACTGAAGTTGTTGGAGATGTTGAAGAGAGACTCTGAAGATTTGGAGATCTCCCACAAACCCAAGATTTTGCATGTCCTCATGAAAACTTCTTAAGACTGAATGGCATGCGGCTATAAGAAAAATATTACTGCCAACGTTTGTTTATACCAACCAAGAGTTGCTAAGAAAAAAAATCTGAGAGCTGCTAATGAATTGTGGGCACAAATTCCATGATTGCTAAGCTTGACCACAGAGAGAGAAAATCATAAGATAATAAGATTATCATAACATGAAGTACATTTAATGTCACATTTTGAAAATTTAGATTTGAGCAATTTTCAAATATCACTTATGAATATTCTCCCTCTATGATTGACTGAGATAATTCAATCATAACCCAAGAAAAATGTATAATCATGTTTTCCATTCGATAGCAAATATTTCTATTTCCTTGATTAAACAAAATTCATCAAAACATTAGCATCACTTATGTTAAAATAGCCCTATATAAATTAGAATATGGATTATGTTATTCTCCTTTAGGAAAGAAAATAAAAGAGTATTAGCAGTCTCAACAAATCAAAACCCCATAGGAAACCAATCAACCTTTTTCACTCTGAAAAGATCTACAATCATTTAAGTAATAAAGATAAATTTCACAGTTGAGTATATTAAGGTTCCAAGATCATGGTCCCACTCTTAGGATGGTACATATTAGATATAGTATGAATTGTATGATAGGGTCTTAAGGTCAAATTAGGGTTATTCTCAAATGGAAAATAGATGGATTTTATTTAACCTTTAGTTCAACCATGAATTCTTCTTAATGATTTACACAATTATATCATTCATACAGACAAAAATGGATTAGGCATATCAAAATCATAACCTATTGCCAGCAAGTCTATTCAGTACTCCAATGGGGTAATTTTGAAATCTAAGAAATATCCCCACCCAGGAAGAATGCCCCATTTCCCACGAGACTGTTCAGTACCCTGATGGGTTTTTCTAGTCATACCACAACTAGTACCCGCTGCCAGCATACTTGTTTAGTATCCTAACGGGTTAGCCTCTTACACTCGTTTTCCATCAGATGCTCTTGTCCCAAAATTCACACTTAATATAAAATGTCATAGGTTTATTTTGCATGGGTGAATGGAGGAGAAACTCTAGAAACCTTTCTACAGGATGGGATGGTATTAGGTTGGAAGATATTTTACAAATTGCCCATAAAATATTTTTCACATGAAAAATAGACTTATGTATTTAGATCAGTCTGAAGACATATCATGGTTAAATTTACTTAATGTGTGTTGGATAAGGCCATTATAGAATAACCTAAAGTACCTCTACTCCCTAAGATAATCTTCTTCACATATGTTTATAGTAGTGTTCCCATGGGTAGAAACATCATCTACTCTCCTGCTACTATTTAATGAATATGTTCTACTGACCAACTTTGAGATAAGATCATGTTGTACTAGCTTCCTATGGGTCTCATAATATGGAATTTTAACTTTATGTAATCCTATAATTAAAAAAAACATGACTATGAACTAATACTATAATAAATGGTCTAAATTTGTGTATAAAGAAGGGAGAAGAAATATCTAAAAGAAATGAAAATGATTGGTTATGTCAAGAAGTCATGGGTTTGATATTTAAATTTTTAGTTTTAGTTTTAACCTGTTAATAATTGTCTGAACTGTAAATTCCAGCAAGGAAAATAGTTCAAAAAAATAGTAGGGAAAACTAATAAAAGTTAGAGAACAATTTTCAAACAAACAAAGTTTATGGGGGTAATAGAAAATGAAATCTAGTTGTCCCAAAACAGTCTTAGGTAATAATAGATCAAAATAGAAGACAATTTTTACAAAACAACAAAACCAAAAGAAATGAAATTACTTCCTTGAATAAACCATGAAGATGTTCTCTCAATCCAACTAAAAAGAGGATACGTGCAAAACTCCAACAAATCATCATAACCTAATTTATTTAGAAATATTGGAAAAAGATCTGACTATCAGTTGAAAAACATATTAAAATTTTTGGGGCAACAAACTCCCTTAATATTAGTTTCTCATCCTAATAGCTACAAATATTGAAAAAGACATAAAAAATGATGTTGCACCAAACTAACAACTATATGAAACATTTATTCATTTATCAATTATCCTACCTTACCTAAGAAAAGACCCATTTTCAAGTATATGAATATTTCCAATGAAGCCACATGCATAACAGGATCATCAATATACTCACATTCAGGTTTGAACTATATACTTTAATAAGTACCCGGACATGAGGAACCAGCTTATTCGAATGATAGGATGTGAAGAGTTGTCAAAGAAGAGAGAGGTGGTTCAATATGGTCGTTGTCTAGAACCAATGTTTGATAAAGTCATGATGGTATTGGTTCACTTCTTCATTTAGAATAATCTACATGTCTCCCTCTATCATTCCATGTAGATCATCTTTTGTCAAATGACTAATCTCATTAGTCCATAGAGGATCTTTAGAAAGGCATATTAGGAACTCCTCGATCTCCAGTTCTAATGGTGTCTCTCCACCGGATGTGGTCCATGATTCTTTAGTCAACTCTATAAGTTGGAAAGGGTGATTACAGAAGGATTCTATATCTTCTCATGGATGTGGCTCATGGAAGTTTGGTTCTTCTATGTATTTTGGAGAAGTAGATATGTTCTTAACTACGGTCAAGATGTTCTCTTCCTGAGAAGAAGAGATCCCAACTGCTACTAGGATTTGAGAGAGTTCTCCCAAACTCATTATCATATTTGAATCCATCTCGTTGGTTGATGGGTCCTATCTCACACATGGATTAGCGCATAGGGTTCTTACAACACCCAAAATATTTTTGATTTTTAATATTTTTGATGAAAACAAAATGAAAACTAAATAACACTCAAAACAATTTTAAGAAAACCATAAGAAATAATAGAAACTAATTGAAAAATTTGAAAACTACACCACACTTGCATGAAAAGAAACATAGTTGCAAGAAAGTAAACACACTTTGCAGGAGAGTAAACACACTTTGCGAAAGAGAAACACACTTGCAAAAGGAACATACCTGGGTTTGGGTATAGACCCACTAAAGTGGATGCATAGGTTCTTACCTCTCATCTTACCATCTTGTCCTCCACCAGGCTATGTAATTTAAAGGCAACCTACCTACCTAGAATTAAATCCCTTTAACACCTCCCCTACAACGACGCCAAAAATGTGGGGTAAAATATATGCACTAATTACCAAGATTAAATTATGAATCAGGGCTCGTAAGATTTGAGGTGCAGGAACAGTATGTGCAAGATTGGAGTTAGTCGAGCCTAATCTAAATACAGAAAACACACTTCAAAATGGAATGAATGAAAGAAAAGATGGGATTAAAATAAAAGTGCAGGAAGTAAAGTGCAAGAAACCAATGTACAGGAAATAAAACTAAGTGCAAGAAGTAAATTGTAGGAAATTTAAACTATGGGAAAGTCAAATTGAAGAAAACTAGTTAAAGGAAAACATAATCAAACAATTAGACAACAAAATCTAAATTCGAACTATGAAAATGAAGTGCCCTCGAAAGAATACACCCAAAAAATAAAGAAAGGAAAATGATGAAATCAAAATGAAGAGAAAAGTGAAGCGACAAAAAAATGAAGAGATGATGTAAAAGAAATGTACTCTGTCCATTTCATACTCACTTATTCTTAACTACATGCATATGAGACAACATTACAATATTTACACAAAAAATTATTAACAAATGATAAAACAATTAACAGTAAAATAATACACTAATATAAAAAATAAAAGACAATACCTAAATAACAAACTAACATAAATATATTAACTAAATAACAAAAATAAAAATAAATATTAACAAACTAAGCTAACACTAAATTAATGAATATATATATCAAGAAACTAAATAACGAACTAACATATATATTAACAAATTAAATAACAAACTAACATCTTACCAAGTCATTATAATACTTTAACAAATAAAATAAAATGAAACAATCATCGTACTTAAAAATGGAGTAAGTCACGCACATAAATATGTATATACAAAGATTTTTAATCAAATACAAACTTAGAGACTTTGATTGTTTTCTCAAATATATCTGTTAAACTTCATCTGTGAATAGATTTGTATGAGGAGGAGTGAGGAGGGTTCAATTGCAGAGAAGTTTTTTTATTTGTTTTAATCATTTTTGTGGCTAAACAATGATCATGTTCCAATTGTCTACAGGGTTATTGACAGTGCAGATCGTGATTAAGAAAGTGATAGAAATAAATCTATCATAAGAATGAAGGGAAAATAATTCCATGAAATTGGTGCATATTTGTGGTGTTCTTCAAGGAACGATCTTAAATTTGTAAAATAAATCAAGAGAATTAAAATAATACATATCTAGAGTTAAATATAAAAGGAAATCATCACACTAGTTGGAGATAGAATGCAGAGTAAACAAAATATAATCTGCAACTAATTTAATGAAAAAAAATAAAAAAAAATAGGATGTTACCTAAGCTGAGGGGCCCTTCCCAACTGAGGCAACAACCTGAAAGCTTAACTCAGTTTGGAAATGAAGTCTAGAATCCCAATGATTAATCAATTCTTCATTAACAAGCAAATCTAGTTACAAAAATGGAGTTTTATTTAGGAACAATCATCGGCCTTTTATCAATTTCTGTGTCACCACTACATGTTGATCACCGTATATATAATATATATATAATGGGTCAATACAACAAAAAATCTATCTTGTCTTGGTTACAAACCAAAAATATAGCAGATCCCTTCATCAAAATGTTTTTCTTGGTATTTTGTTGTACCAAATTTGCTCTTGCGCAATCTCATGAGATTGACGTTTGAGATGCAAAATTTGTGGTTTCAAATGAAGATGAGAACAATAGTGTCAAAACAGAAAAATGTATCTCCTTTTGACTCAATCCATGCTAGACTTCTAGAATAGCTCCATATGGTTAATTGTAAAAATCATATGCCAAAACAATAATCTCAACATGTCCTTTGTTTGCATAATTTAAGTGATTTGGTTGAGATATGGACTTTATGATTGTAGCTCCATGTGACCTGGGTGTATTTTGACACATGTGTCCATATGCTGACGTCATTGTAGAGAAAACACATGTTTTTTGTTTTTTTTCTCAAAGTGTGCGATTATGTTAAACAACGACAGGTACCGGAATGAAAATATTGGTGTGGAAATGTTGAATCGTTGTTATGGTACAAGAATATTGATTGTGCTAGTACAAGAATCATGCTTCACAAACTGTCATAAGTAAACCATGATATAATCATATTTTAGCCACTAAAAAGATATAAAAGATGATGTATTAACCACACTGGATATAATGACGAATGATGGCATTTAATTATGGTTTATGGTGTGTATTAACAATGAAATGTGGGATCGGTGTTATAATGAATGTTTTTGTATAATAGAAAACATGGAAAAAGTGGAGCTCAACAATGGCATTCCTATATTATAATATAATAAAAATACATTGATCGAAACGAGACATTGCATAAGTGCTAAAAAAATGAAAGAACAAATTTATAAGGAATAGTTAGGGGAGTTACATGAATTAGGGTTATTAAATTTAGGGATTGTATGGAAAAATAGACAAATACCAAAATCAAGACCTATTGTACATATTATTCAAGAGGGCATACCTTTGAATCCAAATTAGAGATAAGTGTGGGGGAGAAATAGAAGGACGTTACTAGATGTGCAATGGTGGTGGATGGCAGTGTACATTTCATGAAAACCTAGACAATAATTTAGGGGAGTTAGGCAATGTGAAACAAGCAGTAAAATTAGGTTTGAAATAAGGTATTTTATCTTTTTGATAATTTGGTTGGTGGTGTTGAAAAACATAGTTTCTCTTATTGATGGATTTTCAAGTACTTACTATTATTTGTGTAAAATAGGCACATAGAAGGGAATCAATGTTAGAATCATTCACTAAAACATTTGTAGTCATCTCTAAATGTATTGAAATAATAATAAATAAAAAAACAAACCATGAACCTGAAAATAGAGAACAAGATTGAAGATTTCATTTTACCTCGTGTATATACTAACCTAAGGTTATTTCAGTAGACAATCTATATCATTTGTGTTGCTAAAGGTATCCATCAATTTCTCCTTATTTGAATGAGGTAGGAAGTACTATTCCTTTGACAAACTCTTTCTATAAATTTATTTTGTAGTTTGATGTTTTTACTAATGAATAAGATTGTCTAATGGCATACATATGCACCTAGTTTGTAATCCAAGAATAAATAACCACTGGTATTTTTTTGTTTTTTTTTCTAGTGTATGGCATTGATCCTTAACAACCATATATCTAGTAATAAATCCATTACATTTATCACTAGTTAAAAACATGTTTAGGTTTTTCTTCCATTATAGGAATCATGCCAACCAATAATCAGTGCCCCATTCATTGTCTTTTAATGGAACCACTACATATATTTTTCATGTAAAAGTGCAATACATGGTTAAACACAACTTTGTAGGAGGTTGTTAAGATATATAAATCATAAAATCGCATAGATTACTCCCACAATATATTAAAGTCTTTCAAAACATAACATGTACCTAGTTGTACAAGATTCGATACATGATCATAATCTAGTGAAATAGTTTATTATCCCTCCTATAACTAAGTTGGTTCAAAATTTACATGTACGTCTATTGCAAGTGATATGTTATCCCATGCATCAACCTAATTCTTTTATTCTCGATCATCGCATTCATAAGTGCTACATGATCCACAAATGAAAACATGTTTTCATGTCCATATTTTGAATACAGGATTGTCTAAGCATCAAATTA
Source organism: Picea engelmannii (assembly GCA_009831015.1). NCBI lineage: Eukaryota > Viridiplantae > Streptophyta > Pinopsida > Pinales > Pinaceae > Picea > Picea engelmannii. The sequence continues at coordinate 389,931 of ML784903.1, read as the reverse complement.
AATTAAATACATGATTTCTACACATTGTGCTGCAATGATATGCATTTGAAAAATCTACATCAACTACATTCCAAAAAAAAAACATTCTCTTATCTTCTCCTTATTTATTCCTCTCACTTTCTTGTTCCCTCTACCATTACTATTAAATACCATTGGACTATAGATTTTACATCTCAAATAAGATAATTTTTCATAAACATCATCACCTCCTTATATGGTGTAGCATTTTGTTGCATACACCAGATCTATTGTGCTTAGCTTTCCTATGCCCAATCTCAAAATAACTCCAAATATGAAACACATTACATTTTTTGTGCAAAAAACATTACCATTGAAATGCTTGGGAATTTTTGAACTAGCTTGCACAACCATCTAACCAAAGTCAATATTGATCAATTTGTATATCTCTCTCCTTCAAGTGATCCTAGAACAATTGAAAGAAATTTTATACACAATGTAGGTTGTGGCACTTATTACCACTTGTGTAGAAGTTATACTCCATCAATATTATCTCCCTACCTTTATTGTTATCTGGACCATACCTAAATGTGATACATGCCATTATGATAACATGATTTTGTAACGACCCCTTTATTATGTCTCTAAATAGAGAAGTACAATAGGAATTCTTTTTGTATTTTTTTTTTTTTTAAAAGAATAAGGAATTAACAACATCACATAATTCATATGAATGCAAAAACACATGACATCATAACTTAAAGTGACACATGATCAAAATATAAACAAACTTTACAATATCATTACTGAACGAAATTGCAAAATATAATGCCAAACAATCTCATCATATTATCACCAATAACAATAATTTTCCAAATATAAAACGCTTTCTACTTTACCAATTAAAACCGTACCTTTGCCTTACGCCGCGTTGGAATTCGTCTCGTGCTCTGTGCCACGTCCCGCGCTCCGTGCCGCGTCCCACTTGCCGACCATAGAAGGCTCACCGGTACCTCCCAGCCAAACGCTAGGGGTACTCTACTTCCCCCTTAGCCCCCCGAGCCGCAAAGGGGCCACACAAGAACCAGAGATAGACTAGCATCTCAGCTCGCCTCCACGGCTGAGCTACCACTCCAACACAGCTGAGATAAACCCAACTCCTCACAAGCAACCCGTCAAGCCACAACTCGGCAGCGTAACGTTACGCTAACCGTCCTCCCTTATTCCTTCCTTTCCCTTTCTTTTATAGAGATTTTGAGACTGACCTAATTCATAAATCATTAATTAATTAACTTTTAATGAGAACCCTCTAAACGTTCTCCGCCGTCCAAGTGTCACACATGCCTCTGGTTCTCCAAAATTAATTTATTTTTAATAATTAAAAGACTCAAATTCCTCCCTCCCCCAAAATCACTCCTTCAGTTACTCCTTAAATTACTCCTTAATCACTCCTTAAATTTCTCCTTAAATTACTCCTTAATCACTCCTTAAATTTCTCCTTGAATTACTCCTTAATCACTCCTTAAATTTCTCCTTGAATTACTCAAATTACTCCTCAATTTACTCCTAAATTTCTAGTTTCTTTTATTCTATTATTTAATTCTCTCTTGTTATTTTTATTTTTGAACCCAAAAGATAAATGCAGTTTTTATCTTTTCAATATATTTAAAATTCCCATCTTTTAATATTTCCCCACTTTAATAATTTTTATTCCTTCTTTATCATTTAAAGACCATGGGTTTCACTTAAATTACTTCCCTCATTACTTTATCCCCTTCACTTTTAATAAGACTTTAATTAACACCTAGGAGGGTTTTAGTTTATGCCCTAGGTTTATTTTTGTATAATCTTTTCTTAGGGCTTGTCAATTTAACTTAGAGATGTTTTAATTTAGGTGTTGATTTGAACAGGGTGACAATTTAATTAGGGGAGTCATTTTAAGAATTTTATCAGGCATTAAGGTCTTAGGGTCATCTATGTTGTCTCATCATCCTCATCCATGCAACGTGCCCTTCAGGACGCACT
>ML784903.1:359795-379765 GCA_009831015.1 Picea engelmannii | reverse complement strand
TGTAGTGCTTTAGATACCGCCCGTTGATCGGGGTGCTGAGAAATTCTCCATCAATATTTTCCAGAAGAAAGGAATTCTTTCCTTCTGGAGCCGAGACCCTGAATGGTCCATACCAAAGGTGATCAAATTTGCTATGCTTTGCGGCTTCTTCCTTTCTCGCATCCCATCTTAACACTAAATCACCTGGGAGGAATTCTTTGTTCTTTGCCTTGATGTCGAACAATGCTTTCATATCGTCCTAGTATTTTTGAATTTTCTCATCAACCTCCACTCTGTACTGTTGAACCTCGATCAGCTGGTTAATTCTCCTGGTTACATGATTGGGTTCTTCGTTCTGATCCTGCCATAATTTCATCACTGGCAATGCTAAGTTTATAGGCAGAACCGCCTCAGTCCCATAGACCAGCTAAAACGGTGAAATGTCGATAGACCTTTTAGTGCTAATACGATTTGCCCATAACGCATACTTCAAATGCACATGCCAGGACCTTTTGTTTTTATCCAGTACTTTTTTGATTATGTTTACCAGGCTCTTGTTAGATGATTCGGCCAATCCGTTTCCTTGAGGGTAATAAGCAGTGGAATGGCCGAAACGATACTGTACTTATGGCAAAAATCGATCATAGCCATGGATTTGAAGGCCTGGGCGTTGTCGGTAACAATCTTTAGGGGACAACCGAATCTCAACAAGATGTTATCTTCCAAGAAGTCGATCACCACCGAGACTGTTGCCCTTTTGGTTGGAATTGCCTCCACCCACTTTGTAAAATAATCTGTGGCTGTTAAGATCCATTTATGCTGAGCACTGGAATGGGGATTAATTTCCCTTATGAAGTCTAATCCCCATTGTTGAAATGGGGCTTCAGTTTTGACTGGAACGAGTGGTAGTGCAGGGAGTTTCTGCTTACCAGTGAATATTTGACATGAATAACAGGCACGTACTTTGGCATTGACGTCCGAAAATAGTTTTGGCCAATAGTATCCGGCCCTCAGGATCTTGTAGGCTGTGGCTCTCCATGCGTGGTGTCCTCCACAGATTCCTTCATGAAATTCTCCCATAACCTGTGGAGTTTCTGACTCAACCAAACAGACTAGTAAGAAACCGAGTGGATCCTTCCAATATAGTTGATTTTCGGAGATGCAACATTTTGCAGCATGGAGTTTTAAAGTTCTGCCTTTGGATGGTGTTAGTCCATCTGGACATTTCAAGTTTAACAAATAGAAAACTATATATTTATACCACTCTGACGACATGAATTTTTCTTCAACCTTGCTTGGATGTGTTTGGTCATCCGGCTCTTGCAAATGTGTGTCTTCGTCTTCCCCTTGTAGGCAATTAATGTCAAGAGCTCCGAGGTTCGACTCAGCCAAGAGTTTGGCCAGACCCTGCCCCTTTATTAATTCTGTAGGTTTGACTTCCAGATCAAATTCTTGTATTTTTGCAAGCCAGCGCCCTCATTTTCCATCACTATCTGGCTGTACCAATATGTCTTTCATAGCACTGGTTGGTACGTACGCGATAATTTTTGAATGCAGAATGTAAGTTCTGAATGCTTTAAGCGCTTTCACCATTGCGTACGCCTGTTTTTCTATTATATCATATTTTAGTTCGGCGTCTCTAAGGCTCTTGCTAAAAAAACGCGATCGGGCATTCAAAGCCTTCATCATCTTTTTGTAGCAACACCACGGCGATAGTATGTTCAGAAGCGAACGAGAAGATGAGGAAATCTTTCAAGTAATCTGGGCTTACTAACATAGGTGCTTCACTAATGACTTTTTTAATATGCTCGAACGACGCCTTAGCCTCAGTCGTCCAATTTACTCTGCTATCTTTTTTCAGCATTCCTGTGATCAATTTGACAATCTCAGCAAAATTTGGTACAAACCTTCGTAAAAAAATTGTTGTTCCTAAGAAAGATTGAATTTCTTTTACGTTCCTAGGAATCCTGATAGTTTGTATTGCTTCAATCCTCTTGGGATCGATCTTGATCCCATCTCTAGATACGATATGCCCCAGAAGCTTACCTTCTTGCATAGCGAAATGTGATTTCTTTGGGTTCAAAGATAGGCCATACCTGCGGCATTTTTTGAAAGTCTGTTTTAAATGGATCAAATGTTCTTCATCGGTTTTAGAGAAAATCGTTAAATCGTCAAAGTAGATTACTACGAACTTGTCTCTTTCTCTGACGAAAACGATGTCCATAGTGCGCTGGAATGTAGCCCCTGCATTCATCAAACCAAAAGGCATTTTATCATACATGAATGTACCCCATGGTGTGGTGATAGAGGTTTTTTCTCTGTCTAGCTCGTTCATGGCGATTTGGTTGTACCTAGAAAACCCATCTATCATAGACATTCGATTTGCTCCAACTACCCTTTCCAGGACGTGGTCCATTTTGGGGAGCGGATAATTATCCTTAAGAGAGGACCTATTCAAGTTCCGGAAATCCACACATAGTCTGATTTCTCCGTTCTTTTTTCTGACAGGGACTAAATTTTCCACCCAGTCTGAATACCTTAGAGGTACAATTATTTTCGCATCTAAAAGCTTCTTAACTTCCTTTTCAATTACATGCAACAAAATGGGGTTAAATTGCCTAATCTTTTGCCTAAAAGGCTTGACCCCGGGCTTCAATGGTATCTTGTGCTCAATTATGGAAGTATCATATGTTCGAAGCTCTTCATAGGACCAGGCGAAAACATCTTTATATTGTTTGAGTAGGTCTCTGTATTGGTCTTTTACCTTGGGAGGGAGGAATTTAGATATCTTTACTATCCTGGCTTCTTTTTCAGTTCCTATTTCGCAATCCTCCACTTCTTTTGGTTGGGGCTGCAAAGTGGATTTCACAGGTATGTCGTTCTGGTCGAAGAGCCTTTCTAAAGGAATTAAGCCTTTTGGGATCTGGTTGTTTTTAAGGACCAACATGCGATGATCCGCTATTTTATCTCGAAAGGTTTCAGGATCTTCGCCCTCTTGCATAATCCACATCGGGTCGTTTTGGTTTTCTTGGTCTGGATAAGTTTCAGAAAACTCACCTATTGCCATAAGAAATTTCTGAATTTGTTCGTCATCTTCAAAAATCTGCCAGTGTCTGACATTGTCGGGTATAGAGGGTTTATATCTGATTTCAATATTATATTTCAATTTAACATTCGTGGGAGGAGAAAAGGTTGACGCTTCCTTAGCTAATGCATCAATATGTAGATTCCCTGTGCGAGGAATAAAATGGACTTTTATAGATGAGAAAAAATTCTCCATCAAATCCCAAGCACAATTTCTGTATGTTCTTAAGCTGGGATGCTTGGCTTGGTATTGTCGGTTTATTTGTTTTACTATCAATTCAGCGTCGCCGTAAACCTCCAAGTTTTTTATATTTAACTTCTTTGCAGCCTCTAAAACTAAGATTAATGCCTCGTACTCACATACGTTATTGGTGTAATCTATATCCCATTGCAAACGATATGAGAAAGGAACAATAAACTTACCTTCAGGCGCTACTAAAAGTATGCCAGCACCAGCTCCTTCAGAAGACGAAGCGCCATCGAAGTACATTTTCCAGATACCACTTTTGCATAGTTTTTCAGTCAAGGGGCTAAGATCTTCTTGCTTCATATCAAGTTCTTCTGGACACCCATCTAAACCATCATCAAATGACAATATGCAATTTCCCAGATCTTGGTCTGCAACGTAAATGGGAAAGTTATTTGGATTATGAGGATCACTGACAGTATACGCCAATCTTGTTTCTCTGCACAACCGGGTAAACTGACCACCGAATATAGGAATTGTATCATATGACATGTCCAATTGTAGAGAACCCCCCAACTTGGCTCCCCATGATCTGGATAACAACATACCATATTTGGGAGGGATATCCGCAATAACCACATCCATCAAGACACTCTTGACCGGGACCTGAGCCAGGGTAACAACCAGATCTTTTATCATCCCCATACATTTAACCTTTCTCGAATCGAAAGAGTATAGATCTCCATAGGGTCTAGTGATCTGGAGGCCCAACCTCTCCATTATAATTTTGGGCATAACATTATGTGAAGCCCCAGAGTCTAACATACAATTATGCAGTAATAGATAATGTATATTCAGGGTGATATAGAAAGGAGCGACGTTATCTTTAGATCCCTCAAAATGAGGACCAAAGGTGATGTTAGGTATGTCGTCTTCTAGGTTGATAACATCAGAGTGACTTTCTGATTCATAGACACCCATTATTTTGGCGATTTGCCTCCGATAAGTGGGGTTTTTTGCTAATTCTACCAAAGGAATCAGTATCTTAATTTTATTTAATTCATTTTCGAAATTGAAAGATAAATTTACCTTGTCGGTTTCTTTGGTTAAGACTTCTGAGATTTTCCTTTCTGATTTATTTGTCTGGACTTCTTTATCATTCATGATCTTAGCCGAAGATATAACTTTATCTACCGGTTCAGTTTCTTTTGTTTGGGTTTCAACTTTTTTCACGTCGGACTCTTGAGTTTTTGCTACCTTGATTTTATTGTTGGGTAATGATGTTTCTTCCAAAGGAGGTTCATGAGATTGACCCCTTTGAAGGATTCTTTTAGGTTGGTCGGTTGAGGTGGTCTTATTTTTTGATCTTAGATTGTATTTGGGTTGAAAATCAGCCGCTATCATTTCTGTTTCTGGTTGAGATACGCAAAGGTCGGGATGATCACCTTCTTCATCTTCATTAGAAGGTTGAGAGGTAATTAAAGATTTCTCATAGTCTTCCTTGGTCAAAAATGACTGGGAACATTCATCACCGAAACATGCAACTTCATCTTCCGAATCTCCGAAATCTTGGAGGTCATTTGCTCCTATAAAATTTTTGTTTTTTAGTGGAGCTTGTATTCTTTGATCTTCATTCTTTATTTGCCTCTGTTGATTTTGGGGGTTTGGGTTTCTCCTGAAATCCCTTTTGTTAGAAGAATCAGCTTTAGCCTGATCCAACTCCATCCTAGAGATTTTATTAGACAGTTCTTTAATTATTCGGGCCATATCATCTACTCTGTCATCAGTATGTCTATTTGACCCCGAAGGACATGCTGGTTCCCTATATCACCTATTTTCTCGGTTGACTGTTTCTACTTTAGCCTTTAACTTGCCTGAAGCCATCATATTAGATTATATTTCGACAACGTCGTCTTGCATTCTATTTAGGGTGGCTCCTCTTCTTTCTCGCAAAAGTAAGGCAAAATCAGGTTCGAAAGCTCCCGCAAAGGTTACTTTGGCTGAGGGTTCGGAAGGTTTAACAGCGGCTGGAATTTTATTATACAGTTTGTTAAATCTTAAAATAAATTCCATAACTGTTTCTGAGTTCTTTTTCTTTAGAGACCCAAACTCGGTAAGGTAGTATAAGTGATCTTTCCACTCTCCCCATTGTCTGAGGAAAGCATCTTCCAAAGCATCATATGTCCGAATAGAAGCTGCAGGAAGGCTCCTAAACCAAGTTCGGACCTGTCCTTCAAAGGTCTGTACAAGAAGTCTTGAATAAACATCCTCGTGTTCAATACCACAGATGTCTGCGAACTGGTCAAAAAAGTTTATATGCTCGGCTGTGGTTAGATCTCCCTCCCTAGTGAACTTAGGAAGATTCTTAATGTAGTTGTCAGGTAAATCATGGAGGTGAGCGGGTAAAACTAGGGGGGCGTATCTCACTGCTACTTTTGAAAATACTCTGGGAGGAGGGACATTACCTCCTCCTCCGACACCTGCCATTGACTTGGGAGTAGGAAATGAGGGTGTGACACACTCTTTTGAATCAGGTGAAACCGGGAAGTTCTGCTGAAGAAAGGCTGGTAGGTCAAATGACAACGATCTTTCTAAATGACCCTTTCCCTTGTTTATAGATGGGAAAGTCTGATGGATCTCATTCCTAAAATCAGAGTAGTTTGTTTTCGGATCTCTGGTATCAGACAGAGGGCTGCAAGAAGTAGGAGGTTCTGAAGGGCATTTAGCCTTTAAAAGTGGTTTTTTGGGCTTATGAACGGTAGCGGTTGCCTCAGACGAGCCTCTCGCTTTTAAAAAAATTTCAGGATCATTTACAGGCATAATCGGCTTGCCATCTGGGTTCTGTCTGGTATGCCTTCTACCAGACGCCAGTTTGTGTTTCAGTGGAGTCGCCAAGTGAAAGATTTTTTTTTTAAAAGCCTTAAAACTGTGTGTACTCTATGTTCACTATCAAAGAGTAACACTATCAACGAAATAGTTTGTCGTTTTCCCAGGGAAAAAGATTTCGTAACTTCGTGTCCCCGGCAACGGCGCCATAAATATGTTGTTCCTGAGTCTGTACTAAGGCTTAAAGTACAGTGTCAAGGCATCCGAAAGTATGTGAAAGATGAATACGATGATAAAATCACCTTCGGTATGGGAAACTAAGGCAGACTTCCACGTTCTCGTCGTCTAGCTTCCAACTGCTCTTGAGCAGTTATATCATGCTCAATGGCTGCCCATGAACGCTCGAGTTGTTCCCGGGTGTTAGCAGTTTTGAGAATTGAATCGAAAAGATTTAAAGCGATATGTGTTTGATTAGATAGCCCGGGTTCAATATTAGGTTGCGTAGCTGCTGGTACAATCATTGAGGAACAGTAACCATAGGAAATAATTTAACAAAATATTTCAGTGTTGTTTCAATTTGGTCGAAATAAAAAGAGATTTTTACGTTTTCTGAATGAAATAAGGATTTGCAAAAGAAGGCCCTTTCTCGTAACTATATTATAATTTAATATAAAAGTGTGATGCAAAAGAGAAACATTTAGCTGTGTATAACATGAGGTCCCTGTCAAAGGAAAAGTCACATATAAACAGAAGAAGAAATTGGTGAGAAAAATAACCGATGTAGCAGAGAATAAACGTACAATTCTGAAAATGCGAATTGGTCTTACACCCGCTGATAGCCAGTGCAGAGGAAAAACAATAGACAAAGACAGAAAACCAGAATTCTTTTGTTATAGTAGTGGTCGTACTAAATTATAACAAAGCATATCAGTTATGAACGAGTGAAATGAAATGAAACATAAAGCACAAAGAAGCAAACTTGATAATACAGTCTGGACGGAATCGAGAATCCTCAAATTGCTTGTATATTAACTTCTTCCAATGTAAAACTCTATTACAATCGTTACCAAAAAGATCCATCCTTTTCTTCTTCTTTTTGTGTCTATTTATACAAATTTTCCCTCTCCTACTCTATTTTCAAAAAGTGCCAGGTGCTTGCCTTTACGTGATTAGGTGCATATGATACATTTGTCCATAAACTGGATACAAGATGTGACGGTTCCATTTGGCAGCTGTTAGGAGCGAAATCACTCCATCTCTTCTACTCTGTTTTCAAAAGGTGCCAGGTGCTTGTCTTTGCGTGGATTCGGTACATGTGATACATTTTTCCACGAACTGGGATACAAGTTGTGATGGCTCTGCTTGACAGCTGGCCTTGGCGAAATAGCACTCTCGAGCCAACTGTGGAAGTTTATCACCTATTTGTGCGTCAATGATGTGAAGAGCGCTGAGTAGTGCACTCGGTTGAATCAAATGTTTATCAACTTGAGCCATATCTACCCAGTCCATCTTAGAGATATCCGTCGAATCTCTTTCATTCTTCTCCTTTAGATCGAGGGAGATCTGATCTATATTCATTTGCCTTAGCGTCTCTGAGTCACCTCCATTTTCCATTTCTAGCAGCTCACCATCTATGGCATTGAAAGCTTCTTCTAATGAACTGGTTACCTTTTGAGCCTGTTCCTTGCTTAAAGCAATATTATGTTCCCAGTCTTTTAACAAAATATTACCTCTTGTTTGTTCAACGATAGTGAGCCCTGGAGAACCTATGGAAAATCTGTTGTTGGTAACTATCACTGCCTCTTGAAAAGCTACCTGAGCAGCCTCTGCGTTCCTTTCTTTGACAATCAGATTCTCTGAAATACGATGAATTAACACGCAGTCTTCTCGGATCACCCCCACTTTGTATAACAGACTTTGCTGCACAAAATATATCTTGCCCCTGATATCAATCGCCTAGGATTTAAACCCTTCGACGTTGATCATTTTGCTCTCAACAACCTTTAACTAAGCTTGTAGCTCTGTGATCATATTCCTCTGCTGACTAGCCTGCACCCGACCTTCTCGGATCACTGAATGTTCTTGCTCTAGCTTGACTTTGAGAGTTTCTATCTCATTTTTATCAGCCAATCTAGCCTGTTCCATCTCTGTGTGGCCTGGCCCCTGGCATTTTCTGTAGCTGTAGTCAACCTGGCCTCGAGGATCTTGATGAGGAGATTTTTTCTTTTTAATTGGAGATTCATCTGCCCAATCGAGAATTGATTCACCAAAGCGTAGGGGCCCAGTGTTCCAGCGATTTCAGTAGCAAGCTGGTCACTTTTCTTGTTCTTACCGTCTGTCATGATTTTGTATTTTTTAACAGTGGACTCTCCCTCTTGACAAAATTCCTGCTTCACCACAACTTTTCTCTTTTTATCAAAAAAGAACTCATTAGGAGGGAGTTCCTCTGCCCTTATAGGCCTCATCTCTTCACCAAATATCCATCCCTCGCTAATATCTCCCTGTGCCGACTGCAAGGGTGTGACAGAGGAGATGGGTTTTCCTATTTGCTTTGTTGATTCTTTTGGAGTATTGACAGGGTTCTGTTCTTTTTCAGTCTCTGCTATCTGCTTTCCGGGTGGGTCTGGAATTTTTTCTTCAGCCTCCGAATTCTGTTTGCTTGGAGGGTCTGGAGTTTTTTCCTCAACCTCCAAAATCTCTTTGCTTGGCGGGCCTGGAGTCTTTCCCTCAACCTCCGAACTCTCTTTGCTTGGAGGATATGGAGTTTTTTCTTTCGTTTCGGGATTACTCGTTTTCTCCTCTTCCGGTTGCTGTCCAGGGATAGATATCACCTCTGTAGAATCTTCAGCATTTTTTTCTTTTGTCTCGGCAATGGCCAAACCTCCCAACACAGTGGGAAGACATCTTCGCCTATGCTCTTGGAATCTTAACACAACTGTTGTTTCTTCGGGTGCTAGCGATTGGATCCGGGCTAACACCTCTTCATAAGATCTCGCTCCTCGGAAAATGTCATCTGAGGGGGAATTCTCATGTTCGAATCTCTTAAGCCCAACATGATCCAAATGATTGCTCACAATTTTCTGTGGATCGTGTTTTTTAATCTCAATGGAGGCCAACTTCAGGTTCTCCATGGCAGTAGCCTCGGCTTTAGCATGCCCGAAATATAATAAAGAATATGAATTCATTCGAATTGAGTTCCTTGCTTACGCCTTTGATTACTGTTTGCCATGCAACTTCTCGACAAGCTAGTTTATCGGGAATGAACAAAGGTAGCGCATGAGGGGGAACAGAAGCCCCGAAAACTATGATGTATGAGAACTCTGCTTCTACATACCAATCTGCGACACCACTCAGACCTGTTGAAACGCTATCCGATATGCGAGGTGGCAGGTGATAAAAAATAATGATGTGCAGGGGCACCATCACCCAATTGAAAATCTCGTATGGGAATTTTCCAGCTTTATTTTCCCATAATTTATCATGGTATTCGTGCACTGGTTTTTCTTGGGTTGGATTACAAGCCCAATTCATCAAGGTAAAAGGTGTCATGGAACATATCGCATCCATGATATATGCCGACATGTAAAACACTGAGGGTTTCCCGCCTGCCTTTTTCTCCCGATACTCTATGACCCTGTTGGCTAAGCTGTCTGAGAGCATTTTTGCCCAATTGAATGAGCAACCTTCAGCGACTCGAAATATGAGAGGCACCCAGGAGACATGGAAATGCGAGGTATCTTCTCGCTCGAACGGGCGACATGTCATCATGGCCACATACTTGTATTGTGGCTCTAAAGAAGAAATAGAATAGATGCCCTGATCATTTGCCCTGAATTTCGAGGGTCGCGAAACCCAGTCTTTGATCAAACCAGGCATGGTTTTGTCGTATTGAACGCACTCTTTTTCCTCGAATTCTTCCAAGAAATCCACGCCATATGTATATTCAGATGTGGAAGGCATCTTATACATGTCCTGTAAATGCTCTGGCCGGAAAGTTTCGATAGCCACTTGCCGACTGTTCATAACTGTTCTGGTGGGCAGGTCCACATGATCCAAAGCCCAACGGATCATGTTTTAGTAAGGGAGCAGTCGGGGCCTGGTTTCTATTCTGTGCATCCTGGACTGAACGACTATCTTATATTTGGTGTGCAAATTGTCTCTTTCGTTGCCATCAAAATCGTCTGAGTAATCAACTAATTCTGCCTGCAGAACATTGGACACCTGCGACCAGTCGGAAATTGATTCGATACTTTGGGGTGAAGTATCAGAGACATTGTCTGAGCCCGGACTTGTAACTTCAACATTTGCCTTCGTCTCTTTCCGCGGAGCCATGACTGAAGCTGGCGTTTTCGCTCTTCTGTGATAAACCTGCGTATACATGCAGAAATTAATTCACTCTGAAAGTGACGAGCTGTGCCGCTTATAAAAAGTTTTTATTATAACAAATGAGACTCCCGTATATATTTGAAACTTTTGTATTCTCCGTAATAAGTCTGTCCAATCGCTATTAACAACAAATTGATTGTGTAAAAATCCGATCATATTTATTCGTGGATTTACCCTAATTCTTCATTAGTGTCATCAATGTTTGGCGGCTTGACAGGCAATCGGGGTATGGAGAGCAGCAGGTGCTTTGGGAAATGCGCAAACCTCGATGCACGGGACGGGACGCATCTCGTTTTATTTTTTTTTAAATTTCAAACTTAGAAACGTTAACCATTTTCTTGCTTATCGCAGCATCGTGGATTTCCTTTCAACAAATTGAATCTTTAACTCGCGAGGCTGCGAGGGCCGACTTGGATTCAATTAATAGTAATCATGATTTGGGGAGTCATTAATTGCATAATTAATCTATTCTCCATATCGCGACTCGGAAGTTCGAAGACAGATTTTTGGGGGAATGGTATGCCGAGTCGCGATATCGCGATGTGGCGATAATTAAGGCTCAAGATACGGGAATAAAATATTAGATTAGGTTACTAATTAATCTTGCCTTAATCATATCACAACTTCGTGAGTCGGGATTTTAGACGCCTTAACTTTATGAAAGAAAGTGACGAGTGGCGAAATGTCGAGCACCAAATTTAACCATGGTTAGTTTTTTAACCTTTAATCCTTGACCAGGGTTATCGCAAGAATTATCGCGTTCTCGGCTCTCGGGTTTGTAAGAACAGAAACTTGGGTTTGACGAATGCCGAGACGCGAACTCCCGACAACGTCCACTCACGAGTTAAAAAATTTACCCTAGTTAAATTCTTGGGTGAAAATTAAAGGCGAGTTCACAGCATTCGCGACTCGGGACTTGTGAATTCAAAGATTTAAAGTATCCCACTTGCGATATCCCAAAATAAAACAAAAGAGCAAACATAATTTCGAAAATGGATTTGTTTTTTCTTTAAAGTAGGAAAAGCATTTTTGTTCAGTCGACAAGATTTCAGAGTTTTAAGATCTCAGAAGGAACAAGAAAATCAATCTTAGATTTCAAGTTTCAAAAATTGAAAATTTTTCGGAAGGTAAAAAACAAGGGCGGCTCCAACAGGTTGTTTAAAAACTTCCTTGATGAAATCACATAATCATACCTAGTGACACAAAAATAATGGCATGAGTACAATCTTACCTTTTAAAACTATATGTTGAAATACTAAGAAAAATTTTAAATAAATATTTCCTTTAAGTACATAGCATTAACCTAGGACATCACCAATATTCTCATTTTTCTTTATTTCCCATAGTCTATAGATCATAAATAACATATTTGAAGTTATACATGTCAATGACCATCCTTCCAAATTTATACTCCTTGATTTTGTGAATATACCAGTTCAATAACAAAAATTGATCAAACATGGTGCATGTCCCATCTAAAGAAGATTTGCATAATTTGTTTTCCCATTGAGCCTTGGACACATGATGCTATGAATAAAGTATTTGGGTGAAATTTTTAGTTGTATTGACAAGAATTCTCACACATGGTTAGCAAGGAAAACTTGGTATATCTGTATATATGTTTTTATAGTAATAATCAAATTCTATGTGGTATATGTAGTAGCATGTGTTATGGCTTGTGCATATTCTTCCGTATCAAGGTTTCAATTTCTTAAAATATCATTGGCCTAGATTTAACTTCTTGTTCACTTTCTCGAATATTTCATAAAGTCATGTTTTTCAAGTCAATAAAGTGTTAAGTGTGGATTTTATATTCCCTAGAACTCCCTTTCAAATTTAGCACATCCGGATGAAGACTAATAATTTTCATGCCAAAAATTCCAGACTAGCCTCTTAATAGCTTCTATTAAATTCATGTCAAAATGAGGTAGAATACCAATGAAGAATCAATAATATATTTGAATCATCTTCTAATAGAATACTTTCAAAGTCCAATGGAACTTGGTTTAAAATTTTATATGTTCATGTGCGATTAATTGATGTTGAATTGTGGTCTTGTTTACAATTAGTTTTGATGATACATAAGAAGTCGCATTATCGTATTTCAGACACGTATTCTTTCCAATTGTATTAATATTATCCTAGACAATTCCAACAACATGATTAGTGGTATATAAACTTATAACCATCCTTATGCCTAAACAAATTCTTAAAACAATGAAAATGTATGATTTTAACAAAGCCAATAATATTGACATTCAAATGTATCATTTTTTAATTCAAAATACTCTTTAATTATTATTATTTTACTACCAATCAATAGCCTATTTATGTAAATTACCTTTAAGGATCACTATGACACTTTCATCCACATGAAAAGGTATAGGAGTTATTCATTGCACATTATATAGATGAAGTAAGTAAGGTCACCATGACATTACAAAAATTCACTAAGAAATAGTAGCACTTTATTAACCTAAGGATCATTATTAGGAGTTTTATTGACATGTTGGTGGTCAGTATGATGAAAATATAATTGTTAAAAAAATATCCTTGACCACAAAATCCTCTTTAGTGGAAGGTTGTTCAAATGATCAATGTCTAATTTCTCCCTTTATATACTCAATGTCTAGCAAATTTTCTATGTCTTCTTTAAATTTATCATTGTTTGTTGATGAAATATAATTAGAGGTTGAATTGATGTTGTAATTGTAATGGAATCAATTATATAATATGCTTCACCTACCCGTACCTTTCCCTATCGTGTAGGTCTCGCTTATTAGCCCTTCCCTGTCCTTATTGGCTTGGCTGGCTTATTAAGAATAGGTTACGTTTTCTCACCTGCCCGCCAAGAAGCCATTGTAAAGCTTACGATTCATGGTTGTAAGTTGCTTCAACTGACGTGGGAGTTTCAGTAGTTCTCCCATCTGTGATTCCAAGTCTCTTATCTATGATGATCCCAAGTTCATTGCTCGAACGTGCACGCAGCGCAGTCTTGAACGATTATGAAATAGGAATGGCCACCAGGCCCCACTCTTTAGTTATTCCTAGCTTGAAATATGCGTGAAGCACTTGTTTACCACTTTTTTTTACCATCGGTTTGAGGATGATATGAAATTCTCATATTTAGTTGTATACCTTGAAGTTTAAATAGATCTTGTGTAATGTTCCCAGCCTACAATTAGGCTATATTCAATTCAATACTTCTCTAATACCAAGTTCCAATACATAACCTATAGCAAACCTAGTCTTAGGCTACGGGGCTATGTATGCTCTGACACCATATTGTAGCACACCCACAACCACCTATTGGGGCATGTCACTTGAAGAACTTCTTCATTTACACTATATATATATATATATATATATATATATATATATATATATATATAAAATACAAGTTCAAACAAACATATATATGTATATTCAGTTAAAACATAGTTTCATGTGGAAATGACAGTAAAAACATACATGCAACAAACACAAGCAATTCTTATAAATATTAGACATGTACTTAAATACAACATGTAAAATTAACACAATTGGTAATTATCTTTTAATTGATGGAAACCAACTACGTGCAGACCTTCCACAAACCTCCCAGCCATAGACCACACTGCTCATCACTCTCAGTAGTGGGTCACCCCCAAGCTGGGACTAAAATCCACCTGGGAAAATGGATTCCTAGGGTAGACTGAGATAATGGAATACTACACAGTCAATCAGAAATGATTTCCTCCTAGGATCCAACTTATGCACATAGCTCACAGTCTATCATTCCCCACATGCATGTCCCACCTCGGGAAGTATACACCTTCAGTGTTCAACATTCCATCGGTTGCTCCACTTCCCCTCTAGGGCTTCAGCAATAGGCCAGACAAGAATTCTCAAAGCATTATAGTTGTTGTTGGGCTCCCTCAAGGAGAAATCACTTCCCCAACAACCTCTCTCACTTGGAGAGATTTTCCCATAGGAATGAAAACCTACTTCTTATTTTCCAACAAACTCTCTCACCTGGAGAGAGTTTCTCAATAGGCTGATAACCTGCCTCTTCATTCCATGGGTCTGACAACCCACCTCTTCACTCCCGCTCCCAGATAAACAACAATAGGCTTAGGTGAAAACAACTTCAACGTTTAGCTAACGCAGAGGTAAAAGTAGAAACCACGTCCTTTGGATTTGGAAATAGGCATTTCTGTTAATAGGAAGGTACAACACAAGCTTAGGTAGGCACAGGTGTGATGTGTCACCTAAGAGGATCAAGAGTTTCATCTGCTGATAAGAAAACATGAGATATGGCCCCAGAGAGGCATGTAGTTTTCAGAGGTGTCTGCAAGATATAGAGGTCGATGATGGAAGTAATCACCCCCCTGCATGAATGCATGAGTGCATGGGAATAATCAGAAAGAATGGCAGAGAAACCTCAAGAATGACGAGTTTCCCAAATATATCTGCATATCCCAAATCAGACACTTGTCTTCATGAAGTTGCATGAGCTCCACCTATAATTTGTTTCCCTTCCCACAGGAACTTAGGATAACATAGGTTATATCCAACCTTAGTTTTTAGGAAATAATAATATAATATTATTCCCTTAGAGATAATCCCTCAAGATTAGCCCTTTTTCCTAACCTCTTAGCCCCATCCCTTTCCCTACCTAGTGGATCTTATATCCCTATTTTATTTTATCGTGGTTGGTCTACATGCAATGATGTATTTTATATTAATGATATGAGTATTTAAATATACAAAAACATGCTCATTGGCCTTTAGCATCCAGCCTCTCTAGCCTAATCATCACATAAGAATCCTAGATTATAATCACTTGGCTCACCAGCCTACAAAAAATATTTACATTCACAATTACAACCGAGGCTCGGTCTTGGGATATTATAATCCCCTCCCCTTATTTTTGAATTGTCCTCAGTACAACTTGTTTATACATGTGCAATTCAAATTCTTCAAAAAGATCCAATCTTTAGCCATTTTAACCTTGTTATGCATCTGGTGCTCTACTTTTCAACACCAATTATGGTATTCATATTGCAGTTGGAAGACAATTTCTCTATTCCCTAAATATACTTCCATAAATAATTCAACTCACTATTCCATTTGACACACCCTCCTTATGGAAACTACCATGCCATAAGCATCCTTGAGTTGCCTCCTCCTTGTTGCACTCACCCTTCCAAGCTCAAGCATCCCTTTACTGCTATGCATTCCTTCAATGATCCATCTTGCCAAGGATTTCACACACAAGTAGAGCACTAACCCATTGCCAGAACCCCACCAAGGTTCTAAAATTATAGGGATCTAGTGTCCTCAACAATAATTGTTCTTTCTCGGCATTCCATCATTAATCAATAATATCTCATCTGCATCACACACATGTAGTTATCATGAGAGAACATAAAAGAATTCATTTAGAACTTAAACTTATTCTATAAGTAATTCAACTTTTCCCTAAAATATGAAATTCTATTTCATAATTTTTTCATTGTTGTGGCAATAATAGGATGCAATCTTTCTTCTGGATTTCAGCAAGAACATTACTAAATACCAGTTTTCCTGCAATGCTCCTATCTTGCAATAAGACAACAAATTGTTAGTATTTCCTATACATCATACTCTTATTGAAATAGGTAAAAACTCCTTATAACATGATCTTATAATTGTCTATAACTAACGATTCAATCACAACTACAAAATAATTTATTAGATAGAATGAATTATAATTCTATGCATACGCTTGTTCATAATTAATATCAATAAGTTTATTACTTCTTTTCTAAATAGAAAATTTCATGTAGTCAATGCTCATGTGACTACTTGACTTGCAAATTTTCTGTTGCAATGTCTAACAACTCCTGAAATGTTCACACCTCCATGATTTAGCAACATTTCATCCGTTAGTATATTTATTTCCATGCAATAATATATATGCATGCACTCACAAAATGCATTCAAAGAATACATTTAAGTATACAATTATATCATGCATACATGCAACTCTGCCACTTACTAAGCATGAGTGTAATTCTCAATGCATCTCTATTCAATGCACCTTTGCATTGACTTTCAGAATAATACTTATCTAATTCATGTATTGCACCATCCATAAATTGGAAATTTTGCCAATATATTGACACAATCTCCACACACGTCCCACTGCATTCTCAATTATTTGGAATCCTTCCTTTCCGACCCAAACACTACACCAAGAATATAATTTTGTGGTGTGCATTAGTGTTAGAAAAAGGGTTGCAGTCCAAGCATTATTTAAATATGGGAATATTTTGGGTATTTGTGTGGTATATAACCTTTCCATATCCAATCATATCATGGTCTCATGCATGACTAGTTTTCCTGGCATCATTCCTATAACAATTTCTTATCTTTTGTTTCTTTGGTTATTACCTCATAACCAAATTATCATGACATGCTACTATGTTAGTGTGTGCATTCAAAAGATAAAAAGATTTGATAACTATAACATGATTATATACTTTACCACACCTAGTGGTATCTCATTCATGTTAATGCACTTAAACAATACCATACTAGGTATTATAAAAATTCAATCCGGGAAAATTCTTACCTGAATTTTGCTTTCGAAATTATGCAACAAAATTTCAAAGGAGAAATAGTTACCTGCATAGATTCCATTAAACGAATTTTATACTACCTAATTAGTTGATGGTAGTAGAATATCTCATGCCCCTTTTATCAGTATTATAATCAACACTCCATCTTTTTGTTGCTTCCTTCCATATGCAACAACATCATAAGAAACACTTGCGAACATGTAAGAATTCTCCCTTTCTGTGTATGGATGTCCAACAAGCCATAACATAATTTCTTCTACAGTAATTGTAGTAGCCCCTTTCTTCCTTTATATATTTTCTTTGTTGATCCCAAAAGTCTTCACTTATTCCTAGATTCCTAAATCTTCTTGTGCTCTCACTGTAATTACTATACATGATTATTTTTTACCTGAGCATTTTCTATCCAAATCACTCTTGGCTTCCTTTGCATTTCCAGCCAAATAATAAGATGATATTAACCTTCAGCTTTTATTTACTTCTTGGATCTATCTACCCCAACTCATTCTTGGATGAATTATAATTCCAACCATGATATCTTATAGAATTTGGATCTTCAACATGGATGCACCTCCCAAGATTTTTATCCATAGTTATGCAACCCTAATTTCTCCTTAGGTTTATCTAAACCCACAAAGGGGTGTCCTAGGATCATTTTGTTCCTTTCTAGTTTCCTTCAAATAACTTGTTTGCTCTCATAATATATCATAGTTTTGTTTAGCCTTCAAGGAGATTAATATAAGATCCTCATGTTCAAACCCATAAACAAGGCTTAATTCCCTTTACTAGGAACCAATTTATTTATTACCATCACACTGAACCTAAAGTTCTCTTCACTAGGCATTGCGACCACAATATTATGTGTGTTGCATTCCAGAAAATGGAAAAACAATTGATCTTTCGATAAACTTAAGATTGATGATCCTATTCGATTGCTAACCCTGAACATGCTCATGGTTTAACAACAACCCTGACTTTCGCAATGGAAATATGTGAGATGGAGTGGAAATCAATGTCCACCATTGATTTTCTTCTCGATGGAAATCTACAACCTTGGTTGATTGTGGAATGTGAAATAGCCCCCTCATTAATTTATCTTTCTACTTCTGCAATCGTTCTCATCCGTTGATATATTCCGCATGGATCCGACGGTTGTTGATCCTCACACTCAGATATGACCGTTGAGATCTAGTCTCCTCCTTTGTGTGCTTCTCCTTCTAAATGATGGTTGATTCAACAAATTAGGTTGAATCTTACATCTGATCCAATGAATGTTGCGGCTCCTCCTTCTATTTCTATGCAACTCTCCTTTATATGAAGGATTTTTCTCAACATTCTTCAAAGTTTCAGCCTTTGACTCTTCCTCTGCGAGCCTGAATACTTGGACTTTCCCATCGCTTTGAAAAACGCTACTCCTCCTCAGCTTGGAACGTGAAACAGGTTCACCTGTGTACACCTTGCACTTCTTCTATAGTCAGGGACTTAGACTTCTTTGGCCTTCTGGAATCCTCTTTCCCAAGACTACTTTCTTGTTCAATTCTAAGTCTTAATCATAACGTTATGGACAATTTAAAATTGTCTTTTATGTGATGTAATCCCTACATAGTTGTTCTTATTATTCATAGAAAAATGAGCTCTTAGACCTTTGTTGGATCCTCTCATAAGGTTCACAGGCCTTCTTTTCTTCTTTAGGTGCAGGTTCGTATAATTTGGGTCTCCACAGACTCCTTCTATAGGCCCTCTTTTTGTCTTGAAAACAATTTCTGGGAATATACCATTTTCTTTGGCCCCCAATCTAAAGAAACCATGGGCTGTGACCACGCACTAGGAAAATAGTCTCTTATCTGGAGCTTCGAGCCTATGGGGTTTTGAAAATTTGGGCTTCAAATGTTTTTTTTTTAGCTCACCTCATTTCCTCCGAACTCCGAATATCTGGAGTCTTCATAAGTAACTAAGAACCAAGGGTGCTACATGGTAGAAAATAAGGAACGGTCACGTGGGCCTATCTGATGGGTGACACGTGGTCCAATTAATGCTTGACACATGTCTGTCTCTCTTTGGTACAATAGAATACTAAAGGCATTAAACAAATTGACATGTGGCATGCTTACAGTGTTCCACATCACCTTAGGTGATGTCGGCATGCCACATCACTTTGACATTCCATGACTTCGGAACTTCGAGCTTCAATGAAATTTACACCTGCACATCCAAAATCTCTTGAACGTTGAATTTCCAAAAACCTAAGGACTCACGAAGCTTTCCTCTACATTACTCCCCATTTCTCCCAAACTCCAAATTTCCGAACTGCATTATTTCGAAGTTTCTGGAATCCAAGACTTCGGGCTTTGGACTTTGGCAATTTTTGTCGAAAAAACTTTAATCTCGCCAAAGTAGTGAATTTCAAAGCACTTGGGGGTTATACGTCATGATCCTCTTCCAGATTTGACATCTAGGAAGGGTCTACCTTTCCCCGAACAGATCCTATGACTCAAATGTTGATACTGAGAGGGGGGTGAATCAGTATCAAGTACAATTTAAAAACCTTTTTCAACTTATACTTAAACTATTCAATTATATCCAATGAGCAATGAAAAATAGTATAAGAGTTACACCAATACACCACAATACACCATGCACAATATATGAGAAATAATCAATAGTTTTTGTTCAAGGGAAGTAATGACTTCCAAAGGTAGCTACAGCTTCCAAATGTAAAGGGAGGGATAAACCTCCAAGAGGAAGATACAAATTACAATCCTACAATATAAAGAGAGATTTGAACTCTCTATCCTTTCCCCTTCCTTCCACCCAAGAATATATGAGAGATAATAAAACTTTACATTAAATCATCACCATCAACCAATCATCACATAGAACCTGATAATGCTTTCTGAGACTTCTTC